>LGRX02002147.1:0-69462 GCA_001247695.2 Cymbomonas tetramitiformis
AGGCCATGGATCGTCGGCACAGACCATGGACCGTCGCCACAGGCCATGGACCGTCGTCACAGGCCATGGATCGTCGCCACAGGCTTTGTTGCAGCCGAAAACGGCCAGATTCGAATTGGCTTCTCGTACGGATCATCCGCAAAGATTCCCGGATCAGACGGTGTGCAAGGGGCCGCGGGAGACTGACAAGCTGAGGCTGATGTACGCCGAGGTGCGCTCCGGCATACTGAGGAAGCTCAGAGCATCTCCCAAATCACCGGCACCGCCTGCGGTTGAGGTGTAAGCCGAGACGTCTGAGCCGCGCCGAACGCAGGGGCCACGGAGAATAGGGAGGACGGCAGGGTGGTAGGAAGAGCAGGCCGGGTGGCAAGGGGGGCGGGCGAAGTGATTCGGCAGCGGACGACAATCAACCTGGACTCGAGATACTTGGCGAAGTGCATGCGGCGCTCCTGCAGGATCTCCGGGTCCTCCGCGTATGCTGCGCCGCCCACCACGTACTTCAGCAGCAGCCCGGGAGGATCCGACGCGGAGCCCCCATCCCGCATCAGCATGCCCATCTCCGCAGTCCCCTCTCCCTCCTGTCACTCGCGTGTCAACCCCACCCCCTCCCAACACACCTCATAAGGAAGGCAGCCTGCAGACCTTTCAGCACCTCGGATCGTTTCCCAGCAGCGACATCGAACGGCTCTCAATGCAAAGCCGCATGTTTCGTGATAGACATGCCATGCGGCCAGATTCCTGCTGCTGACGCCTCGCACGGATTAGCAGACCGGGCATCACGCCAAACAACATCTGGGTGACAAGCTGCTCCCCCCCTCCCCCCGCCTGAGGGTGTCGGCTATGCTTCTCCGAACCCCCTTGCCATCGATGGCAGACGACCGAGGCGGATCGCACGTTGATCAGGGCACGAACGCGCAGGGCGTTGGGGAAGTGGGTAGGGGGTATAATCTCGATACGGACTCCCCAAAGGTTGGCCGGCGGAGGGTGAAAGTGCGCTGGGTGCACCTTGATTCGGACCCGCTCAGAGATGGTAGGGGGGAAGTCGAAGAACTGAAAGGCGAAATAAAGCGAGCTGAGGGAAGTGGGCACATTGAAGGCGTCGTGTCGCTTGTACGCCAGCACCTGTCGCATTCGCCCATGCATGTGACGCACTCCTTGCACAAAGCAAAGCCCCGAACCTCCACCCTCGCAGGCCACAGCACAGCGGACACCATCGTGTGCCTGCACGACTGGCTCAGGCACAAGTGGGGCGATCTGGTCAGAGGAGAATCCGGAACTGCTCCACCAGCATTCCCCCAGTCCCCGAGCCTCTTCTCGCGCCCCCCCGGGGACTCGCAAGGCGGCTCCCCGGGGACTCGCAAGGCGGATCCCCGGGGACTCACCTGAAAAATCACTTCGCTGCGAACCCGGATGTCCCTCGCCTCCAGCTGCAAGTTCAAGGCTCCTACGGGGCCCGGCGCGTGCTCTGCCTTTCTCCGCAGCATCGCCCGCACATCTGCATGCCAGCCCCCGCACGCCCGTGAGGGGAACCGAGCCAAGGCTCGCCGGATCCTCCGCCCTTGTCCTGCCAGGCTGGCATGGAGAGCAAGGCTGCGTGCCACTTGGCGGTCCAACCCCGAGGCTTCCTGTTGAGACAACTGGCTAAGCCTGAGGCACAGAGCCGGCCGCAGGCAGTGCCTGCCCCAGGGCCACTCTCGCCACCCCACAATTTCCGGCCGGCAGGGAAGACCGACCCATGCCAGTGAGGGAAGACGCGCGGGGGCACGGGCGGGGGTGCGGGAATGAAGGCAGGGGAGGAGGTCACCTGCAGGGAGGGCGTCTCCGGCGCCTGCGCGGTGGATGCGGGCCCGGGCGGCACGTGATGGGCCGGAGAAGCCCATGGTCGGCCCCTGGGAACCGCCGCTGAACTTCGGGCGGTACCGCGACCCCGCCTCCGTGGCCGGGACCTGCTTGAGGGTCTGCAACTCCCGCAGGCGGTCGCGGCGTGCGCCGTAGTCGCGGTATTTCCCCTGGATGGTGCGCGCGGCGCGCTCCCGATCCTGGACGAAACGCTTGCGCTCGGCATGTCGACGGTACTTGCCCTGAATGGCCCTCGCCGCGGCCTGACGCTCCGCACCCGCCTCTTCAGCCGACTTAGGGGGAACACAGCCGCCACCAGTGGGCTATGACCCAGCCGCCACCAGTGGGCTATGACCCAACCGCCACCAGTGGGCTATGACCCAGCCGCCACCAGTGGGCTATGACCCAACCGCCACCAGTGGGCTATGACCCAGCCGCCACCAGTGGGCTATGACCCAGCCGCCACCAGTGGGCTGTCATGACCCAGCCGTCACAGTGGCCACTATGACCCAGCCGTCACCAGTGGCCTATGACCAGCCGCCACCAGTGGCCTATGACCCAGCACGCCACCAGTGGCCTAAGACCCAGCCGCCACCAGTGGCCTAAGACCCAGCCGCCACCAGTGGCCTATGACCCAGCCGCCACCAGTGGCCTATGACACAGCATCAGGGAGGTCTCGTCCGGAACGAGGTGGGGATGAGAGGGACCTCTTCAGAGGTCCCATCTTGCTTATCCTTCAGCCCGGCCACGACCTCCGCCAGCTGGGAGAGCTGGGCTTGCATCGCCGCCGCCAGATTGGCCAGCTGCGTCTGCTGCTGCACTGCCACCAGCTGCATGGTCTCGGCCGGCTGCGTCAGGGACGCCAGCTGGTCCAGCTGCCGCTGGTGTAGCTTCGACACCGCCGCCAGCTGATACCCCAACCCAAGAACCTCCCTTCCCCCACTGTCCTCATCTCCTCGTCACTTCCGGTGGCCAACTCCGCCGCAGGATGCGCGGATATCTCCAAGCCGAGAGTGAAGAGGGGGCGCGGGCGGGAGGCAGCGCGCAAGGTGGAGATGCCGCCGGAATGGAGATGCGAAGCAACGGGGCACAGGCGACCGAGCGCGTACAAGGCGAATATGTTGAATGGCCGCGTGTAAGGAGGGGACGCAGGTGGGAAAGGGACGATGGCAATGGGGGTTCGGGCAGCCTCAGCACTCCGGGCTTCCAGCCGCACTCCGCCGTTGACACATTCATGGTGAGACTGTGAGGCTCGGGGAGAGCGCCGGGAATGCAGAGGGCCGCGGGAGGACCTGCTCGGCCTGCTGCGAGGCCAGCACGCCAATGACCTCGGGCGGGCGCTTCGGCTCAAGGTGCTGCTGGGGCTCCCGCGACGGCTCGGGCATCAGTAGCGGTGCAGGCATCTCGCGGGCAGTCGGCTCGGGCATTTCCCGCGGACGTCTGAGCTCCACCGCACACCATTCGCAGACTCGTCCCCGAAACATTGACTGCCACGCCGGCGCAGTAACACAGTAACATCCCTATTCTGGCCAGGAGGGAATGCATCATCAACCCTCCTGTGTGGGATGGAATGTGGACCCTTCATTATGCGCACAAATCAATCAGTGGATACACGCTTGCTATGATCGGATTGGAGACGCCCGCCGCTGGTAGAGGGATCCTCTGAGCTCACCAGCAGTTTGCCCCCTCCGTTTCAGGGGAGGGTCAGAGGCTTAACATCTGCTTTGCAGAGGTTCCAGGGATGGAGGCTTGCAACCAGGGGGTGGAGGGTGCGTTGCTAGGTGGTGATTCTTACCTGAAGGGTTCGCCGCGGGTGCGGTTGCCGCGGTAGCGTGATTGGATCTTGGTGGCAGCGGAGTGCATCTCGGCGGAGTACTCGTCCGGCATCGGCATCCTTAGGGGGATAGGAGCAGGCAGCTGCTTCGGCTTGGACCGCGGTGGGCGTGCCGTGGTGCCGGGTGACGAGAGCTCGAAGAGCAGGCGTATGGGGACGGTGAGTTGCCCATCAGGATTGGACTTGGGAGCAATGCCCCGCC
Organism: Cymbomonas tetramitiformis; assembly: GCA_001247695.2. Lineage (NCBI taxonomy): Eukaryota > Viridiplantae > Chlorophyta > Pyramimonadophyceae > Pyramimonadales > Pyramimonadaceae > Cymbomonas > Cymbomonas tetramitiformis. Next base: position 3,876 of record LGRX02002147.1, read on the forward strand.
AGTCGAGGGGGGGATCGGTGCGGAACCACCCCTTCCCGCCCGTGCGCATCACTACGTTGAAGGGGCCCTCCCGCATGTACGGGATATCCTGCCAGGCGCGCAGACGGGGGGAACCCCACATCAGGCTCGGGGGGAGTGTCGGGCCACCATGCTGGCAGATTAAACTCATTCGAAACCCGTCATCGCTCGCCGGCGCGCATACCTCGCCGCGCCCTGCCCGGACCCGAGGCCTGCGTCAGCCACGGACATCCGCCAGGACCCTCCCAAGGTCCGCCATCTCCGCCATCTCCGAATCCTTCCCGCTAGAGGCAGACCCCGGCGCTGAAGCTCAGCTTACGAGCTACGGTGGGCCCCGTAAGGAGCGGATCCCTCGGCCGATCCAGGGGGCCGTAACATGAACGCTGCAGACACTGTAACGCGCCTGGTGCCGTCGAGACTTGGTGTGGGCGCTCCATCTCCTGGCAAACACCCGGGCGTGGTGACGCACCCTCGGCCCCCCCTGGGCGTTTCCTCGGGGTTTGTCATGCGCGGGCGAGAGAGGGTGGCAAGAGGGCCGAGGGGAGAGAGGACACACCACGCCCTGAGGGCAGTCTGCATGGAATGGCAGGTGCGGGGCGAAGGCCACCACGAGGGGCTTGCCCTGCTCCTTGCTGCCCTCCGTCTGTGCTGTCAGCTGCAGTTCAAACATGAGCGCTGTGAGCTGGTCGGCGGGCAGGAAGTCTAGCTTCAGGTTGCGGTTGCACTCGAGCACATTCACGCTGGGCACGTAGGTCATGGGGAACTTCACCGCCGCCTTCTTCACGAACACGCGGCCGTTGTGCACTCCGATGCGCAGCTGCGCCCGCACCCCGCACCCCGCCTCGGACTCTGCCCTCATCCAGCACACTGAGGCGCCGAAAACGCGGTGCCACGCCAAGGGGCATCGGGCCCGAGGATTCCAGCCATGGTCTCAGCTGAGCCTCGCCCGCCAGCCCCGCCATGGCACCGTGTCACAGGTTATGCCCCAGCCGGGCATTGCAGACAAGGCCTCCGCGTGGCAAGGGACACCGCTCCACATGCTGCTGCAGCAGCGCTGCTCGGTTCAGCCGCCCGGGGGGGCACACCGCACAGAAGTCACGAAACTCACCCACCTGCGGAGGAGCGGAGCACGCCAAGTACTCTGTGGCTGAGCATCGCAGCGGAGCACCCGCGAGGCAGGAGCTTCAGGAGACGGACGAGCCCCGCGTCGCTCAGCGCGCCACTTGGCAACCCGTGCTTTGACCAACCGATTGGGCGCCGTTTACAGCAAGCACGCCCACTGCTTGATTCTCTGCAGCGCGGGCCCAGAGCCTCGGCGTCAGAGGGACCCCGGAGCCCCCGTGGATCACGCACCTTGTACACCAAGTTCTTGTCCTTCATCTGCGGCACGTTCTGGAAGGTGGTGCGGAACACTTCATGGAACCCCGGGGGCAGAGCAATGCACAGCCCGCTGAGAACCACTTGCACGCTCGGCTGCAGCACCGGGTTCGCCAGCGTCGACAGGGCCCCGGTGACGCATTGCGTCAGCAAACCATCGCGATCGTAGCGGCACAAGCCTGCCACACGCCCTCTCCGCCCCGCGTCCGCTGAGCACTGCCACACGCCCTCTCCGCCCCGCGTCCGCTGACCACTGCCACACGTCCTCTCCGCCCCGCGTCCGCTGAGCACTGCCACACGCCCTCTTGAACAATTAAGACTAAAGGGGTTAATTACGGTTATTGCGGAACTGTGCTGCTCCCTAGCTTTGCATTTGAAATTCCCATTTTATCGGTGCTCAGAACCCAAAAAGAATGAGCCGAAAAGCTCTTGATTTGGTTGAGAACTCGGGCTTGAGTTCTCAAATTTCTGTGGCACCTCTGCCAAAGCTAGGACCAAACACCCCAGTCTCAATCTGATGACACAGATGAGAAATACAACCCGAGTGAGTCCCTCAGATCTAAATTGATGACACTCACTCGGGTGGCTGAGATGAACTGTTTGTCCCTGGTTTCAACTTGGCTAAGTTGGAGGGGTCCTCAGCAGACCACGTAGGTTGTTGTAGGATTGATGACACTAGGAGAACCACTGATTGGTGGTTGTAGATCAATTGTTCATTGATGTGATCCTGCTGCTTCAGGATTGGGTAGCCGTCATTTCTAGGAAATAGAAATACTTGAAGTCTGGTTTGCAGCTCACTCTTGAATGAGCAGCAAATTGTTCAACCTCCTTGTCACTCTAGTGGAGACATCAAAGAAGAAATTTCAGTCTGACTAGAGCTTCAGATTTGTTCAAGATTTCTCTTTGGCTGAACGAGGACTCCCTGGAGTTCTCTTTTGTCAATCTAAACCTGGCTTCTGACAGTGATCTCGAGTGTGAGTTTTCAAGATCGGACATCCGGGCTGCCCGAAGTCTGACCAACTTACATCAACACCCCGAAGTGCACGAGGTCTACAGACAGTTGAAAGACAGATTTGCTGACTTGAGGCAGTTTCCTGGCCCTCATATTTGGGAATTTTGTCCCAAAGAAAGATCCCATCACTGCTGCTGCAGCCTTGCCCCACGGAGGTTTTTCTGCCCGTGTGATTCTTGTGCCAACAAGTCATCCTTTGGCAGTTTTGCTGGTCTAATTGCTCATTGCAACGACCCCCCGAAACGGGACATTACCTTCAACGGCGTGACCGTAACCGGGGAATTTAGTGCAGTACAGCACTACCTTTTTCTGTGGGTCTTAGCAGGATCCCCCGACGAGCTCACTACCGGGCTGGTCTTTGGAATTGCTACCAACGGACCCGTTTGCAGACATTTGAGAAGCAGAGGTGGTCATGCCATTGCCGATGAATTTGAAGGACTTGCTCGACTGCACCGGGAAGTTGGGCAGATTCAAACAGGGGCCTACGGCCTCGGCTCTGCGCCATCAGAAGGAGCTGCTGAACGGGTTGAAGGCTTTCATCCCGTGGTCTCAGCAGCTCTCGGAACGCAGGCAGCAGATACTCATGGAGACCGTCGTGGACACTACGGCGAAAATCTTCAAGAAGATCGGGCAGAAGCTGCAGCTAGGCCCGATAGTGACGATCCCCCGGCCAAACGCCACTGCGGTGAGCGCAGGGGTAATCCGTAAGACATTTTTGGCCGCGGGCTGTGTCCTGAAAGCCACCGAGGCATTGGTGGTGGACTGGGACAAGGAAGACGAGGTTGACATGCTTTCGGAGGACGAAGATGAGGAGGAGGAGCACGACTCTCCGCCGAAACAGAAGAGACATGTGTCTTTTTCGTCAGAGCCTTCTACGAAGCAGCACTCGTCACCGGCGACATCACGCAGGCGGGCAAAAGCGTTGGGACGCGTCAGGAGGGCGTATCGCGCCGCGTTACGGATTGCGAAGGCGGTGGAGGAGTTCCCCCACGCGTTTGGTGACGAGATGGAGTGGAGTATCCGGCCTAGTGCTTGTCCGGATATCGCAGACCAGGTCACCGACGACTGCGAGATTGCAACTCTGGACGACTTGGAAGACGCGCGGGACTGCGCACCTGCGTCCCTGGAGAAGTACATCGCGTTCTTTCGTGGCTCGGCCGTGATTTGGCACGCGCATCTTTGTAAGTGCCCTGAGGTGAACACCGACTCCCTCCCTGATCCTAGGAAGGAGAACTGGCTGGAGGAGATCCCGGCCGGGAAGGCGTTATTTCGTGAAGACGCGGGACCTGGCGCTGGCGAGAAGGTCGCGAACAACGACTCCATCGGGAAGCAGCGCGGGGTGCTGGACGCTGCGGCCAAGGCCTTTAACGGCGACTACTTTGCGGCGAACCTCGTGCAGCATGCTTCATTTGCGACGGGGAACTTACATGTCGCCGCAGGCCCACTTCAGGGACATGCTGGACGCGACTTGGACGCGTGCCATCCAGGCTAGGAGAGACGCGGGACAAACGACTTCGAAGACTGCGGGGATCGGGAAGCAGAAGGACCCGGCGGGGGCGAAAACCACTTCGAAGCCGAAGAGTTCGATTCTTTTCTGCTTCCAGTGGAACGCGGGGAAATGCACTAAGAAGGCGTACAAGTTTCCGCACGTCTGTTCTTCCTGTGGTGGTGACCACAGGAAGAAGGACAACGCCTGTAAGTGACGGGTGGGACCGGGAGGGGCTCCTCCCGGTTCACACGTGGGCTCTCCTTTGCCTGCCGAGGAGGGGAGCGCGGAAGACCACGCAGCTATCGGGTTCGATCGTCGCGGCCGCAACGATCGCCCCACGCCTGTCGACCTGGTTGACGACACCGTCCAACGAGGGGTATCGACGAGCGATATCGAGGAGCCAGCTTTATCGAGCTGGGGTGCTTCCTCGGGGTTGACGCCTATACGTGTAGACGTCGCAGGTGTGCAACTGCCTTTTGCTTCTGAATCCTGCCCCGCTGAGACACTCCCTGCTGAAACGACGTTTCGAGTTGCGGACAGTCAGTGGAATTTCCCTCCGGTTTATTCACAGGAGGGAGAGTTTCTACACCCGTGCGACACGCTTGGTGAAAAGATTTGGTCGCCCCCTGATTTCAAACCGAGATCACGACGGTTTGGCGAACTCTTGAGCTCGTGGGAACCAAAGTGGGGGGAGTTGGATCTGAGTACACATGGGGTGTCGTTGGAGGCGTGGCGTGCTTTCAAAAGCGCGACCACAGCCATTGGGGCGGCAGTCCCGCTAGTCACTGAACGGGTTGACCGATGGGCAATGGTGTTTCGGGAAAGCGTTGATGCTCGTGTGCGCTCAGTTGCACAAGGCGCGGGATGGCAGTTCGACCTGGCGGGAGTTGACATGTCGGGGGAAAATTATGTCAAAACGGGTTTTGAGCACAAGGTTGACGAGCTCCATGAGGAGGAGCTCCGTCTTAAGAGGGTGGTCCCGATCCCACCTCATTTGGCGGAGGCGGTTCACGGGGTAGGAGTTGTGGACAAGGACCACTCAAAATTTGAGAAGGTCCGTGTGATCCACAACTACTCTGAAAATGATGATTGGTCTGTGAACTCAGCCACAGACATTCCGGAGCAGAAGTGGCAATCTGCCGCGGATGCGATGGCGTTTCTGAGGCCGAGATATTACATGATCAAGGTTGACATCAAGAGCGCGTACCGGCATTTGCCGATAGCGCTGCAGTACCTCCGGTATCACACGTACCGTTGGAGGGGTGGGGTAGTGGCGGACCTCCGGTTCCCGTTCAGGCATCGAGCGGTACCGGGGAAGTTCCATGAAGTCACACAGGCCCTGGTGAGATTCTTGAGGGGCCAAGGTTTCTCGGCTTCGGTCGGGTTTTTAGATGACTTTTGGGTGTGTTGTGAGTCTGAGTCTCATGGTGGGGCTTTGGAGGCTCTTGAGCTACTCCAGGACATCCTTGAGTTCCTAGGCCTTGAGGTGGCCTGGGACAAGTGTGAGGGACCTGTACAAGATGTGGTTTTCCTTGGCGTTAGGCTTTGTACTAACGAGTTTGGGGAGGGCCGCGTATCGGCTAGCCTCCCAATGAGGAAGTGCCGGGCCCTTCGGGAGAAGGCCCTGTTCTTCTCCCGAGCCAGTTGGTGTGCTAGGAAGGACCTGGAAAGGTTCATGGGACAACTGGCTTTTGCCTCTAGGCTTGTCAGGGGATTGTCCTTGTTCTGTGGTTCGGGACACGCATTGCTGAGGTCTCGAAAGAGATGGCTCTCGATGTCGGGGGGTGCTTGTGAGACTTTCGTTTTGTTGCCGAGTGCCTTGAGATTTACAACGGGCAGCAGATCGTGTTGATGAAGAGGAAGATTAAACCTTCCCATTTCTCGGTGGATGCTTCCACGGGTACGGGGATGGGAGGTTTCCTTGATAGGAGGTATTTTGCGGTTAGTTGGCCTGAGTTGCTGGCCATGCCTCAAGAGGCTTTCTACCCTTTCAGGGATAGAGCCTCCTCCCAGATCAACTACCTGGAGCTTTTCTCCGTGTTTTTGGCACTCAAGTTGTGTGCTAGGACAACATACTGTGTCATGCGCGGATGACTCAGCGGTGTCATACATGCTAGCAGTGCCATACGCGCCTTACGATATTAGCGCCCGAGACCCCTGTTGAGGAAGAGACCCCCCCTTAGTGGGAGTACACAGTACTAGTGTACGGTGTAATAAGGTGTCATAGTGAAGCACTGACACCTCATACTGCATGATACTGTAGTAGAAGCATCTGATAGGTTAATGAGACTTGGCCATGCTGACTAGGATTAACTCAGGGAGTTGAGTGAATAAGTAATGGCCAAGGCCAAAGAAACAGTTGAGTTTCCAAGAGTAAATACAGCCGACATGGCAAAAGATGTAATCCTAATTCTTATATGCAAGTAATATGCATTGAGTCTGGACATAGATCCTAAGAACCAGCATAGTTTGGTTAGCATTAAATAAGATATAGAGCATAATATAGAACCTTGCACTATATCTTATCCACAAGTAGTTTCACAGTGACTGTTAAGTAGAGGGTTTAGTACTGCCTCCTACAAAATGGTATCAGTGTGCTACGCACCACCACCACCACCACCGCTTCCACAAAAAAAATTTTACTTTCGAATTATGACTTTTCCAACGACTTTATACCGTGACTTCGGCTTCAATGTTATTTGAAATCTGCCAGTGTGTGTTACGCCTTCCCTGACGCGACTTCGGTTACGGCTTTTATTGGCTCGCAGACTGTGACACCCACGTAAGTTATCTTTTATTTGCTTACAAAAGCGAATTTCCTCTTCAACGCGTTGTGCAATTGTAGTTCTCACTGGATTCTAGAAATCGGGCACTTGCGCGTGCTTTACGGTCTTGGCTGCTGTGAGTGCCTGGTGCGCACGCAGTTCTTCGCTCGGATGTTCGATGTTACGTTTGTTCCTCAGCAACAAATGTTCTTAGAATTGTCAATTGCAGCGTATACTCTCTTCGCGCCGTGATCTGTGATGGAAAATTTCGGCTCGCCATGGGAGGGCTCCTACTGTGGCACAGTGTGCCACAAATAAAGTGTCCCAGAGCTATCTTTCGTCTGGCGTTCGCTCTGCGCCTGGGACTCGCAAATTACCTTTACAAATTATGGCAATTTTTGCGGGTGCTGCTTAAATTCGGGTTTAAGGATGGTCAAAATTCTACTTCTGGCTGCTGGCCCTTGTGTTCGCGCTCTGACTCGCTGGTCGACGACTCGTCGTTTTTCTGACTCGCTGACAGTTTTGCGCCGTTAGTTCTTCTCGGGAATTGTACCAATTGGTCAGCGTTTTCCGCGAGATCTTCGTGTGCTCTCTGTTGTGCGATTGGAATGAGAAGGCAGCGTTCTTCTTTGGCTCGTTTGGCTGGGAATTAGCGTGATGAGGCTTCAAATTGGCGCTATTCAGCTTGCGTGCGTGTTCTTCGTCGGATGTCTTTACGGCTGCGTGGGATTACACAAATTTATGCTGTAGAATTCGAAAATGTTCTTCATTTTGGCAAAGGCAGCTTGCTCGCGTTGCCCTTAGCGCTGCAACGCTCCAGCGTTCTTAACAGTGGCTAACCCTAAGTGGAGTCGCGCTGTGACGTTGCTTTGCCTTCTGTGGCCTCATCGTTGACCGGAATTGCTAGAGTTGTTTTCGTCTCGGATCTTCGAGTGTGTTGGGAGGCTTTTGCTGAGATTTGGTGGCGGCAGTTGGTTATCTGCTGTTGGACCTCGTCTTCTCTCTCATACTTTTAGCACTTGCGGCGGAAGCTAGCGAATCTTCCTCGGTTGATTTGTGTGTTTCTCCACCTACGTTTGGCGCTCCTGGGTTGGCGGAATTGCACTTGCGGCTTGAGCTTGGGGCTCTTCGCTTGTGCTCGCTTGGCAGCTCCGGCGGCATGGCGCTCCCAGATCCTGGCATGACAGCGGGGGGGGAGGAGCTGCGAGATACAGTGCTGGATGCCAGGAATAGGTCTTTTGTGTTTGCGCGAGACGTCCACGAGGCGCAGCAAAGTGCACCACAGGCGGCGGTGCGGCTCGGTGCGTCCGCGGCGGCGCTGCATAGTGCGCCACCAGCGGCGGCGCGGCACTTGGCGCTTCCAGCGGCGGCGCGTCACAGTGCGCCACCAGCGGCGGCGCGGCACTACTATGGCCAAGGCCAAGCACTGGGAGTCAATTCGCGATCTCCGACAACACAGTGGGAAGCAGAGCCGGAGGTGGCACGCGGCTTGCGGCATCCCACGCATGGCTCACGACAGCGGGTATGGCTAGCGCGCGGTGCAGAGCTTGCGACGAGTGGGTCGCTAAGGCAAGCCCCGCCAGCTACTGCCACGGGGCCGGCAGCAGTTAGCTCGCGATACCGACAACGAGAGCACTTATCGCATAACGCACAGTTAGCAGCACGCATCCCACGCGTGGCCATGCCCCTCACGCTCAGCACGCGGTGCCCAGCGCTCCGCGTGGATTTGCAAGCCTCGACGCTCTGCAAAGACGCGCCGGCACCCAAGGCCGACCACGACATAGCATGGACCTATCAGGACCTCCTGTATGCAGACGGTAGTTGGTGCCCCCCAGAGCCGCAGAAGCACGATGCCCAGCGACCGGCGCATGACGCACTGCTGCTTGCCCCACCAATGCATGGTGTGGAGCGGGCAGCGTGGGGCATGACTTGGACTTACGAGGACCTCCTCTATGCGGGCGGTAGTTGGTGCCCCCCGGAGCCACCAAAGCGCGATGGGCAGCGATTGGTGCGTAGGCGCGTCGCTGCCAGTCCCACCAGCGCAGGGTTCGGAACAGGCGGCACTCGACGAGCCGCAACTGGCGTGTAGCGTACAGCTTCCAGCGTCATCAACATACAGTGCAGAGCGGAGCATGACTAAGACGCCGTCCAGAGAATGTGCGCGGCTGCCACCCACCAGAGAGCACGCGCGAATGCCACACACCGGCACGGCGAAGGCGCCGCCCACAGAGTGCGCGCGGCTGCCACACAGTGGTACCACCGACGTAAAGCTTGGGCAGCGCGCGCGACAGACACCCGAGACTCAGCCACTGGAGCGCATACGGCCACCTAGTGGCGTCGCTGGGGAGCGGGAAGCGCACCCTTCTCGGCGGCGCGCCAAGAAGCGGAGGCATATGCAGCGATCGCGGGAGGCGAGTAGGAAGCGTGGTGCCCGGGGCATGCGAGGCTCAGCACCTACGAGGCGAGGTAATCGTGGGGGTTCACGTAGCATCCGAGGCGGGAGATCAGGAGGTCGCATCGTGGTGTTCAAGCCCTACGAGGGGGCATGCGAGGCATATCGAGTGGGCATCACGAGTGCCCACGCCCTTCCCTTGGATCCGAAAGAAAGCGTCCAGGCGTGGACCGCTTTTCTTTTGGGGGGGAAGAGAGCGCGCCGCGGGTGGCACACGATGACCACCGCGAGCGCGCCGAGCGCACCGCCACGAGGCAGCCGGATAGATGGCCGCTGTCTCGGGCCGCGTGACGCGCAGCTGCCCCACCAGGCACGCCATACTCATGGTGCCTAGGGGTGGCGCGCAGCGTGTGCACGGCGACCGGGCGCCATCGAGGCTCTTCGGAGAGGAGATGAGCGGGCCTGGGAGCGTCACACCGCACACGCGTGCCCCGGCGACGAGCGCGGAGCGCAGCACCCACGTGAGGGTCGCTGCTGAGGCCTGTGTGGCCGACGCTCCGGGCGAGATGGCGCCCAGCGATGGGACGCCTCGCCACACGCAGACAAGGGGCGCCGCCCTTGTGCTCGTGTCGCTACAGGGTGAGCACGAGAGGTGCTCGCCTGCGCCCTTCCCCACGGCGCTAGGAGAAAGCGTCCAAGCGTGGATCGCTTTTCTTTTGGGGGGGAAGAGAGCGCGCCGAGCGCACCGCCACGCTAGCCATTTCTTTGATGGTGAGGACGTGGCCCAACCGCTGGCGAGGGGCGCTCTTGGACGCACGCGAATTGAGGACCTGGTGAACCTATGGCATACGGTTGAAGCGGACGACGCGTAGTAGACGGAGAACTGAGTTTGTGCGCCTGCACGACGAGCATATGTGACCTCTTGACCGAGGTCCCCTACTTGCAAAGATTTTTGTTCCGTATTATCGATAGCCTTGGTAGCCGATGCGAGTGTTATGACCATCATGATGGCGGGAAATTGAAGACCGAAAGCTGCCTTGATATGAGTAGTGTGCCGCTGTGAGGAGCGCCAGCGATGTGACCTTAGTGGAGCCCTCAAGCTAATCAGATGAGCAAACGCGATGAGCAAAGTAGTAACGTATATGTTCGCGAGGACGCTTCCCACGTGAAGGGGGGGGGGAGTTGTGCTAGGACAACATATTGTGTCATGCGCGGATGACTCAACGGTGTCATACATGCTAGCAGTGCCATACGCGCCTTACGATATTAGCGCCCGAGACCCCTGTTGAGGAAGAGACCCCCCTTAGTGGGAGTACACAGTACTAGTGTACGGTGTAATAAGGTGTCATAGTGAAGCACTGACACCTCATACTGCATGATACTGTAGTAGAAGCATCTGATAGGTTAATGAGACTTGGCCATGCTGACTAGGATTAACTCAGGGAGTTGAGTGAATAAGTAATGGCCAAGGCCAAAGAAACAGTTGAGTTCCCAAGAGTAAAGACAAGCCAATATGGCAAAAGATATAACCTAATTCTTATATGCAAGTATATGCATTAAGTCTGGACATAGATCCTAAGAACCAGCATAGTTTGGTTAGCATCAAATGAGATATAGAGCATAATATAGAACCTTGCACTATATCTTATCCACAAGTAGTTTCACAGTGACTGTTAAGTAGAGGGTTTGGTACTGCCTCCCACAGGATAAGTAAAACCCAAAATCTGATACCCATTTCTTGTGGTGAATATGCTGCGTGGTCAAAACAAATCATTAGTGTGTGATTTACTTATCATTTACTTACATCTTCTTACATCTTCTTACTTTCCCATTTTTCATAAAAAGGGAGGTTGGGCGGTGGGCGGTGCTACTTTTCGGAAAAGTTTTTCATATGACAATATAATGTAATGATATATTTATGTGAATTCTAAAATACTTTTTGAAATTACCCAACCTCCACCTCCCACCTCCCTTTTCTACTTTTTTTTTGTTAAAAAATGATAGATATATTAATAGACTACGCCATTCCGCACACCGATTATTTTTAATATTAATTTTTCATTTTTATTGAATTTATTTTTCATTTTTTGAATTTATTTTTCATTTTTATTGAATTTACTTTTCATTTTTATCGAATTTATTTTTTCATTTTCATTAAATCTATTTTTTTAAAAAAAGGGGAGGTTGGGTGGTGGGAGGTGCTACTGTTTGAAAACTTTTTTATAATGAAAATGAAATATATTAGATTATTTATTTAATTTCTAAAATACTTTCTGAAAACGGCAACCTCCCACCTCCCACCTCCCTTTTTAAATTTTATTAAATGAAAAAAATATATGTATATATAAATATAGTAATTTAAGGCCGCGCCGTTTCTTATAGCACGCCCATATTTAACACATAAGACATATTCAAATTCCACAGTCACCGGCACCGGCGGCGGCGTAGCCGCCACTATGACACATTCTGACGTAATTCTGACATAATTCTGACATAATTCTGCCAAACCTAAACCCTAAACCCTGAATGCACACAAAAATTAGGGGGGTCACGATAGGGGGGCCTCCACGGCCGATTAAAACGGCCAAAACTGATTTTCAGACCCCCTGGCGGCCCTTACAGACCCCCGCTGACACCCCTGTCATAATTTAATATCAAATATGACAGATAGTCAAAGTTAGTCATCTATATTATTAAGTCGCCTAATATGCTCTTTTTGAGCCTTCCGATTCAGAAATGCCGATCTGCCGCATCGTGTCGGCTGTCCTACTGCAGACGTCGGCTGTCCTACTCCAGATTTTGCGAGGAGCTCACAGACGCTGCTCATCTGACCAATCATATTCACAGTACTTCATTAAATTCGTAACTTTTTCATACCCGATCTTCCATTCAGGTCAGGTATTGGTTCGAAAAATTCGAACCAATGATGTTTTAGATTCCAACCTAAAATCAGGTTATCGTCCGATTGAATCTTAGATGGTTACGGGCGTCAGATCCGGATATTTCCTGGACTCTCATCGTTAATTTTTCCTACTATCCATGAAGCAGGTTCATGGAACCTAATCCAGAATGCCGCGGACCCGCGTATGACGGTATGAGTGTTTGACCGAGCACCCGTTCCAAATAAGCATACGCGCGCAAAGCGCAAATTTCGAATTCCAGTACGGCGGCGCGGGCGCGGCCCATTGCAATACAAAGCCTCCGCAACTTATTACCAGAGTTCATTCCTTCACGTGCGCCCCTCCCCCGCGCAGCTGCTGTTCGTTGTCCCTGCATTTCTGCGTTGACCATTGTTTTTTCTTCACTTCGTTCCAATTTTCCTAATTCACTTGAATCCATTTTCCTATGTGCGTATGTGTGAGTGCATGCGGGGTTGCGTTCGCAGGTACCCCACCAACGAAGGCCGTGCCGGAAAAGTTTTCTTCATTCCTCTCCACGACCACCCACCGTAGACCGACTTTTCGGTGCGCATCCTTCCCCTTTGTGTAACTTCTGTGAATTCCTGCACGCCATCTACATCCAGAACTCCATCAAGGGACCGGACCCGAGAACCGGCGGGCACCACCCGGTAAATGCTTGCCTGCCAGCTTACAGTCAACATCTTTCTCAACGACGATGTATTACGGACGGGACGGGACCCAAGGACCCCTTGCTGTAGTGAATGTCGCAGGTACCCTTTCCCAAGGCATTTAAGACCTTGGGCGATGTAAATGGGCATGTGTTTCTGTCATGTGTATTTTGCTGTTGACTTTTCTCAAGTGTATGTGTTTCTGTAATGCGTATTTTACTGTTGAGTTTGTCCACATGTCACGCTGTAATTGTCCATTGACACACGCATTAATTGTGTCTTTTGTTAATTGTGTCATTCTGTATTGTAACAGTCTATCTAGCTTAGGACTTTATTTATATGGCAGCCGAGGCCTTCGCTGGGTCAAGCACTCACGTGCTTGCCAGGCTGAAGAAACCTTGCCCCATTTTTCTGGGGCGCCATATTTATTTTGTCACAAACTTGATAATTCTGTAATTGCGCTTTCTGCTTTTTGCTGTTGACTTTTCTCAAGTGTATGTGTTTCTGTCATGTGTATTTTGCTGTTGACTTTTCTCAAGTGTATGTGTTTCTGTAATGCGTATTTTACTGTTGAGTTTTCTTAAGTGTATGTTTGCTGTTAATTTTGTATTCTGTATTCGTCTGGAGATTGTTGTATCAGATCCGGAGTTTCAGTTGTCGATGTTTTGCTGTTGACTTTTCTCAAGTGTATGTGTTTCTGTCATGTGTATTTTGCTGTTGACTTTTCTCAAGTGTATGTGTTTCTGTAATGCGTATTTTATTGTTGAGTTTTCTTAAGTGTATGTTTGCTGTTAATTTTGTATTCTGTATTCGTCTGGAGATTGTTGTATCAGATCCGGCGTTTCAGTTGTCGATGTTTGTAGTATGTTATTTTCAATTGTTATGTGTAAGTTCAATTGTTTTCATGCTGGGGGACGTGTTCATGGCATAACCATAACCATGGCCCGACGGGTCCCAAGCATCGACCGTGAACCTTTTGGGGGGCATGCCAGTAACTGTTTTCTGCGTGTAGCGCGCGGCTGTTCGTTTTCAAATCTTGACCTGTTTGTCCTAACTATGTTTTGCCTTGCAGGTTGGTGACAAACATTACCGTTTTCTTCGGCTACACTTCCTAAGTTAGTTCTTCTAGGTGAGCCTTACTTTCTTTAAGTTGTGCCACCACGTGCAAGTTTCTTTAAATGTTGCTGTTGATGCCGGTGTTCTGTCCTTTGTTGACAGTTTCAATGTTTCACCTTTCACTAATTCACTATTTCGTGCTGCAGGCTTGATGTCACAAGACCGGCACAAGACCGTCTTAGAAAGTAAGCCGTAGGATAGTAGTGTAGTTTGTTTTACAACCGATTGTCATTATGAGTATATTAATTAATAGTTTTTCCCTTGCAGAGTGGCGGGTGATATTGGATAACATGTCCCCGGCTGAAAACCTGCTTGAAAACATTGTTGCTAAGCAGTTTAGTGACACTGATTTGCTTCAATTGTTGCACACCGGTGATATGTCATCATACTTTTTAATTCTGCTTTTTATTAAAGAGCAGGTTGAAGAGTATGATGACATATGGGATGTTGTGCAATCTGATGAGTTTAGTGTAGGATTTAATGTTAATTATCCCGAAGTCACCCACCAACAGTTTTACATGCAAGAGCTGTTAACAGCTTCTCAATTTGATAGGAATTGCTACAGTCAGTTTCTACAGTGTTTGAGAGCTGAAAAGATTGATTTAGGAATGTCCATCAACTTTTATGATAATGATTGGTTCATCGAGCCAGTTCATTATTTCCCCTCTGCATGGGAATACTATACCCGGGATGTAATTTGGCCCGGGGATGACATTTTTGATATATCTGTTTGAATTATTTTGTGGTTACCATTGACTTGGAGATTTCAAGATTTCCTGCCTGAATTATTGTGTGATTACACGAGATACAGGATATCGCCAGGAGCTATATCAAATCACCATCGGCGAATATGCAACACGGGATCAATCGATTCCAGGAGCACAATTCCAAGGATTCATCGATGATTACGCGGTCACCGTACACCGTGGGGTAAACACCGCCCCACTCCCTCCCGAGTGGGGCCCCCTACGCGGCACCCGGTTTGGAGCATTCTGCATCGTGGGTGAAGGGTACCGTCCGTTAGAGGCGGTGTTGATCCTCATCGACCGAATCCTAGACGTACCTACATTACGAGTCCACCTGTACAGCCGCGGGTTTGATAACGGTCAGCGAGATTTTTGTTTCGAACTCTTGGCATTGTTAGAGTTCGAGTTGTACCGCGATCACATCTGGCCTGCAGCCTTCCATCCACCGCATCCGCCTTACCTTCGTCCCGAAGTTCCTCCGCGTGTTTTCTACTGGGTGGGAGCGGCGCCCGTCCGAAGTTACGCATGTAACGAAGTTGCGTATGCCGCGAGCTTCTTACCGATCAAATGTGGCAACCAATTCATACTTTGGACACACCGCGAGCAGGCGAGCCGTGAGGTTTTAGCAACCTTCGAACGTGCGTACGCCATGGTCCGTGGCAAGCCGTGTTTTGATCACACTAGACTCGCCTACGAGGAAGAGAGATGTCGCGCTTTTTCATGGCGCAACTATGCACAAGTGAGAGATGCTTTTGACCGAATTCCAACCGACCTGCCTCCGGCTATACTCGACGACGCCTTGCGATTGTATATGGGCTCCATCTTTGCCTCACCGGTTTTTACAAGAATCTCTCCGGGATCCTATGCCACACATGCTCCATACCATTACCGTCACCCACGTGAGCTAAATGAGTAAAATTTGTACTTTCTATTTTACGTGCTTATTTGTCCGGGTTTCACATATCTTTTGCAGGCACATCTGTAAAAAAATCATAAGCTTATTTGACTACTATGCACTAATCCGCCTTTCGACATGGGCGATGCTCCGCCACCGACCTTAATCGAGGCGGCTACCCCCCATCGACCGCTTCCCGACCTCAACGCCGCACTCTCCGATGCGTCACCATCGCCTTCACCGGCATTCCGACGCCGCCATGTTCCCATTACTTCCCCGGGTCCATACGCCATATCTCAGCCGACGCCTTCCTCTCACACATCCTCCTTTACCGCGACCGGTCTGAGCGGAGTTATGAGGAATGGGAGACGGGGAAGGCCTCCATCGAGATACACACCACGTACCCGACGGAGAATAGCGGATACTGCAACATACGCCGTTAATAGCCGGGCGACAACCCCGCCGACTTCCGGCGCGGTGCGTACTCCATTGTCGGCATCACGCGAGTTCCGAGGGCGTCAAACAACCACACGAAATGTCACCCCTATGCCCATTTTGAATTTCGATATGGCAAGCGACGACGACGGTGAGAACGAGCTGCCCGATTTAGTTGACGGTTCTTCCGATGAGGAGGATGAGGAAGACGATGTGGATGACATCCTTGGCGCCGCACTCCAGTCGACGCCGTCGCCTTTGCCCGGATCCGCTCGACGACGCTCGATTTGCCCTCTACACCATACTCCTCTTTCCGTTTCGATTCCGATCAGACATGTTGGGAACCCGCTTTCCCTTCGAGGCGTTGAACAAATGGAAGTCCTCGAGCGTGACTTTCGGTTTGCGAACGCTTTCACGCAAGTCCTCAGAAATGCAGGACCCGCCTTCATCCCCGACGACCCAGCGGACCAGAGAGCTCTCACCGCGCTTGAAGAAGGACAAGTCTTGACTCCCGAAGACCCGGCGGTTCATGGCATTCTCACAGGTGTGGCGGATAGCGAGGCAACCATCACGCAGGATATACAACTTTTCGATGTGAACGAGCCCCGTTATGCCGCACTATTAAATGTGGAGCATTGGCACAACGACACCGCTGGCAAGCATCTTTTGCCTGGACATATGGACGTCGCGTGCTCCGATTGCGGGGCACTCCATTGGATAGAGGAGAAGATTAAGACTAGCGCTGTTCGAAGTCCCCGATTCAAGTGTTGTGGGAATGGCGATATTTATATGCCATGGGCGGTCCCCCGCCAAGACGAGGTCCCCGCTATCACCGACCTTTTCAAACGCTCTGATCGTGTCCAATCCCATCGAGTACAAAACTTTTTCAAGCACGTCCGCAACTACAATTCCGCTTTGGGATTCACATCCATGCGGGTCAACGTGGACTCCAGTATTTTGCCCACTTCCGCGAATCCCGGAATTTACACCTACAAGATTCAAGGCTCCGTGTCTCACCACATCAGCCCTCCCGAGCCGCAAAGCGGCTACCGTCCTGGGTTTTCACAGATCTATTTCATGGAAGGTGATTATAATACCCTTCGTAAATTCTTTCCGCCGTCATATTTTTCTTTCTTGCCTTTCTCCCGTGGTGTATCATTCGTCCTTAAACCACGCGATTTGCCATCTATCACAGGTGATCCGGAGAGTGAGGCTGAACATCGCATGGCGCAAGGCCCTCGATCTGGGCAAGATCAAGCTCGGCGTGCGTGGGAGGGTCTGGATCCGGCCACCATGATGGACCTGCAGAATGCACTGCACGACAAGAACCCTTACGTCAGGCAGTACAAGCAGCATGCCGAGAATATTCGTAGACGAGGGGATGCGGAAGATCTCCGTTTGTACATTTGTGCGGATGTCAAGTTCGCGCAGTCTGAAGACGCTCACCGTGGAACGTATAATAAGCCTTCGGCGCCGGAGGTGGCCGTGATTATGCCCGGTGATGCGACCGCTGAGAATTCCGCTTCAAAAAACGGGACATATCGTTGAAACTGCGGACTGGCGGTCTACATAGAATTGCCGAGACACATTGCGCATACGATTCGCTCTCTTACCCGTTGTTGTTCCCCCATGGCGACCACGGTTGGCAGATCGGTATCCCGAAGGGACCCATTATCCCACCAGGCTCGACCGTGAAGCAAAAGACCGTCACGGCTTTGGAGTTTTACAACTACCGGCTGCGACTTCGCGATCGTGACTTTTCTCTTCTGCACTCCGCGGGCCGGTTGTTTCAGCAGTACGTTGTCGATATGTACGCCAAGATCGAGCAGATGAACCTGAACTACGTATCTTACAATCAGAAAAAATTGCGAGCAGACTGCTATCAAGGTAATTTGTCGACTCCCTAAACACTTTTCGCCGATTTTCCGCATTATTTCACTCAGTACCGTTGTCATTTCGAGTGCAGGCCTCTCAGACGCCGTGTCCATTAACGACGTCGTGGATGGGAGTGCTATCGGCAAGCGCGTTATACTGCCCTCGAGCTTTACGGGTAGTCCCCGAGACATGCACCAACGGTACCAAGACTCCATGGCACGCGTGCGGCATTTCCACAAGCCGGATTTGTTCATCACCATGACGTGCAACCCGAAGTGGCAAGAGATTCTCGATGCCCTCCCGCCTGGACAAACGGCGGCGGATCGTCCAGATATTGTGGCTCGAGTGTTCCACATGAAGCTCGAGGCATTGCTGGTGGATCTCGGCATCAAGGGAGCCCGCGGTGCCGGAGTCTTTGGGCGCGTGGTGTCATTCGCATGGGTCGTGGAATTCCAGAAGCGGGGCCTCCCGCATGCCCACATACTTCTCATTCTTCACCCTGGTGATAAGCCGATGCCCGATGCCTACGACCAGTATTGTTCTGCTGAGATACCGGACCCCGTGACACAACCGCTATTGTATGCCACCGTGAGCTCCTGTATGATGCATGGTCCTTGCGGTCCTTCGAATCCGTCCTCGCCGTGCATGCAAGACGACCGATGTCCCGGCGTGTGTTGCAAAAAGTTCCCACGCGTGTTTTGCGAACTGACGCACTCCTCCGCCGAGGGTTTCCCTGAGTACCGGCGGCGGGACAATGGTCGTCGAGTGCCACCGAGAAGTGAGGGCCAACGCGAGTTCGACAATCGCGACGTCGTCCCGTACAACCCTTTTCTTTCGGAGAAGTACGATTGCCACATCAACGTGGAGATCTGCACCACTATCAAGTCCGTCAAGTATCTGTACAAGTACGTGTATAAGGGTCATGACAAGATCATCGTGGAGATCCGTCGGGCCGAGTGTCCTGAGGGGACGGGCCCTCAAGGGGACGCGGAGGAGGTACATTTCCGACCCTGTAACTTCATTATTGACCCTGTAGCTCAATTTTTTACCCTGTAACTTTTTTCACTTTAACTTCATGTCTGAGCCTGTAACTTCATTTATGACCCTGTAACTATATTTATGACCCTGTAACACGTGATTCGGCAACTTTTACAGGCCATCCGGAACGAAGTCGCTCAATACCAGGAAGCCCGTTATATTGGCCCCGTCGAAGCATGCTGGCGCATTTTCAGCCTTCCTATGCATGGGGGTGGTCCTGCGGTCGAGCGGCTACCGGTGCACTTGGACGGGCAACACTTGGTAACTTGGCTCCCCGAGGCGGACGGTGACCTCCGAGAGATCGTTGCTCGAGAACTCGATCGTATCACCAAGCTGACCAGCTTCTTTCAGGTCAACGCAGGAGGTTGCCCCGAGGCCGCAAGATTGTTGTACCACGAGATGCCCTCCAAGTTCACCTGGCACCGTGGGGATTTAAAAAACGGAGTGCTCGCCCGGTGGTTGCCTAGACTGCGTGGTCGCGCGACCGAAGATTTTGCCGGCACGACGATTGGGCGGATGTATGCCGTCAGTCCGAAGGAAGGTGAGCGGTACTATTTGCGATGCCTGCTTGCACACGTCCGCGGTCCACGCTCCTACGAACACCTCCGGACTGTGAATGGGGAGGTGTGTGAGACATTCAAGGAAGCCGCCGTGCGACTTGGATTGGTACAAGACGATCGTGATGTCTACGACACTCTGCGGGAGGCGGTCACGCATTGTATGCCTGTTCAGCTTCGACGGTTGCTCGCGATCATGTTGTTGCACTCGGAGGTGACGGAACCCGTCAAGGTTTGGGAGGAATTCAAGGAGAGTATGTCGGAGGACTTTTTGCATGCCGCTCGCACGACTTCCGGAAATCCACAGTTGGGCTTCTCCGATTTCATTTTCGCACAGGCTTTAGACGGAATTGACACGATGCTAAAGGCGGGCGGTAGAGATTTGAAATCCACGGGTATGCCTACCCTTGATATCCAGGTGAGTTTTCCCTTGAAATTACTACCTACCACAATTCCGTTCTTTCTTTGATACCACTTTCGTCGCTGTAACTTCATTTCTGACCCTGCAACTTCATTTCCGACCCTGTAACCGTATTTATTTACCCCGTAACTCACTCCCCAACCCTATGCTCCGATATAGCAACACTAACCGTTTCTTTTCTCTACGCAGGTAAATGCGCGATGTGGCTTGATTTTGGAGGAGCTTGCATATGACGAGCTCGAGTGTCAACAACGATCAGAGGAAGCGAGGCGCAAGGCTAATGCGGAACAACGGCGGGTGATCGATGAAGTTCGTCGGGCTGTGGATAACCCTGAGGACTTTGCGTTGCCACGTGTGTTTTTCGTGGACGGTCCTGGTGGTACGGGGAAAACCTTCTTGGAGAACGCGTTGCTCGATGGTGTGCGTGGGCAGGGAAAGGTCGCCTTGGCCATGGCGTTTTCGGGCATTGCCGCTCAACTGTTAGTCGGTGGGCGTACATCGCACAGTCGAACTAAATGCCCTCTACATCTTCATGAGGACACCGTATGTAACATGCTCAAGCAGAGTGACGAAGCTGCCCTTCTGCGCGAGGCCGCACTGATCATTTGGGACGAGGCCTCCATGATCCACCGTCACATGTTGGAGGCTGTAGACCGATTGTTGCGAGACATTACGGGCATCGACAAGCCGTTCGGAGGGAAGACCATCCTTCTCGCTGGAGACTTCCGGCAAGTCTTGCCGATCGTGTACCGGGGCACGCGGGCGGATATCTCCGGCATCGTGTTGTCGCGTTCACCTCTCTGGCGCCATTTCCGTGTTCTTCGCTTAACGACAAATATGCGCGCCGCCCTCATGGTACAGGCTGGGGACCATGCGCTGGCCGAGGCCCAACAATCCTTCGCAAACTACTTGCTTCGGATTGGAGCGGCTGCCGACACTTCTGGTGCGCAATCCTTCTATCGTTTTTACTCTAACAATGATCGGTTCCGTGCGTGTGACTTATGCTAATAGTATCCGCTTGCAGGTTCCCATTTCAAGCGGGGTTGCATCCGCGTGCCCAACCAGATGTGCCTCCCTGTGGGCGAGCGTACCCTCAGCAAGCTCATCGAACGTGTTTACCCGGACATGCTGCTCAAATTCGACACTGCGTCCTTTACGGAATACCTCTCCGAACGCACTATCATGACCCCGCTAAACGCGACCGCCGATATGCTAAATGCGAAGCTTCTCGCTATGCTACCCGGTGACGAACACGAGGTGCGGAGTGCTGATCGAGTCGAGGAGTTGGATGATGCGCACCTGGTACCGGTGGAGTTCTTGAACAAGTTTAACCCCTCGGGTTTCCCTCATCACGTTCTTCGATTGAAGGCTGGGTCCCCGATCATGTTGTTGCGCAACTTGGACTCCCCCAACGGGCTTTCCAATGGCACACGTCTAATCGTTCGTGCTATATCCGGTCGCTTAATTGACGCCGAGATATTGGGCGGTCAACATAAGGGTAACCGTGTATGGATACCTCGCATTCCGATGACCGCCGATCCCCAGCTCACAGGTAAAGTTAGTTCACTTGCCGACCAACTATTTCTTTTCACTTTCGGGTTTTCATGAATTTGTGTATTTTTTTTTCATTCGCGTATAAATTGTGTGTATCTCGACAGGCCTGCCGTGTTCCTTCCGACGATATCAATTTCCCGTGCGCCCCGCCTTCGCTATGACGATAAATAAGAGTCAAGGCCAAACCCTACAACACGTCGGGCTATACCTACCCAAGCCCGTTTTCTCCCACGGACAACTGTATGTCGCGTTCTCCCGAGCGACGCGACTTGAAGGCGTCACCGTGCTAACAGAGGACGATGGAGACCATCAATGTGCCGATGATACCGGTGTATATACTTTGAACGTCGTTTTCCCGGAGGCTTTGCTCCCTGGCACTTCCGACACCGTTCCACTAGAGGTTGTATTTCAAGAGGTGGATCTGGCGGTTAACGAGGAGTATGACGACGAATTTCCGTCCCCTCCACAACAATCACCCATTGATCCCGATGAGGGTCGTGTGCTTCTAGATGATGGCGGTGATGTGGCGGGGCACCCGGTGCATATTTACTATTAGGCCTTCATACGATAGTATACGATAGACGCGTATCCATAATTGTAATATGATATTGGATAAATGGCATGTAATATAAACGCGAGAGAGAGAGTGTGTATGGAAAGGGGGGGGGGTATCTATATTTAATTCTTCCAAAGACGGTGATGACTGCGCCCTGAGATATCAGGAATGGAATTATGGAAATGGCAATTTGATGCATCGGGAGATCATAAAAGTATGATATATATTTAATTATTCCAAACCGCGACGCGAACACCCTCATACCGAATGCGGGCCCTATGGGCTCAGTCTGGGGAAAAAAAAGTGTACTTTCGGGGGGTGTGGGCGGAGCCCCCCATCGACTCAATCTGGAAAAAAGTGTACTTTCGGGGGGTGGGGGCGGAGCCCCCTGGGCTCAGTCTGGGGAAAAAAAAGTGTACGTACGGGGGTGTGGGGGCGGAGCCCCCCCATTGGGCTCAGTCTGGAAAACAAAAAGTGTACTAACGGGGGGTGTGGTTGTAGACATCGGGCCACCACCGTTAACCACTGTACAAACCGACATAAACTGCACAGAACGACAGAATTCTGTAAAAAAAACCACTGGCGCGTCAGACGGAAGTGAACGAGTCATTCAACGATGAAGACGGACAGGGGTGGCGGCCCGTCACAACCGCTGTGGTCAACGTTCCTCGGAATTCATGGTCGCGAAACCCGCGACGCGAACACCCTCATACCGAATGCGGGCCCTACGGGTAGTAGCTAGTAGTTAACCAATGATAGTTAAACATTAGAGTTACAGTAAGGCGGGGTGTCACTTCTTCATAAAATTTATCTGGATGTGGATACTCACACTGATGTCACTCGACTGTACGGAACCGCAACCGCACCTTCCCCTTCCGGCCCAGTTACGAGTTCGACCAACCAAAGCATGAAGCGGAAGGCAAACAAAATAGCTTCGGCTAAGGATTGCCGCGCATAATAAAACAGGCTCCGTCTGTTGAAGCACTCATTCCAAAATATGGCGAAGTATCCTCCCTTGCTCACTACGGAGTCCGCTGACTACGATTCGTGTGCCCTTGAAGTCGGTTCGTTGGTCACATCACTGGAATCCTCAAATCAACCTGCCAAAACAAGTTTTGTGAAGTTCAAGATCTTCGCTATTGGAACTCTATTAATAGCCGCATGCGGGTGCTACATAGCGGCCACCAATAGCGGTGGCGACGAAAACTCTTTCGACTTGGCAGCGCAACACGCATCGAAGGGGTCTAATGAACATGGCGGCACAATGCTAGCCGACGAAAGCTTGTGTGATTTCAGCAAAGAAACCAAGTGGATTTCAAATCACAGCTCTCAAAATAGCTCGTATGGATATCAACTCATCGTACTAGAAAGAAGACATTGGACCGACTTGGTCGACACGCACGGCCAGGTCAGACTGCTCCCTTCTCTTCTTGCAGTCGATCTTTCCAACGTCGTACGCGACTTTGCTGACTCATAGGTGCGTGGCGTGGAACTGAAACTGGTATGCTCTCTTAGGGCCGGATCATTCCAGGCTCATATTTTTCTTCGCGAGTGGGTGTGTGTGGCGCTACAAGAGCATGTTGGATGGCAGTAGTTAGGTTTCTTTCGGCTAGGTCCACGCCTCACCCGCCGCATATGGGTGAAGGCTGTAGGCATATCCCTCGCTTGCATTTTTCTTTCTTCGGATTTGCGATAACGGTCTTGTGCATGTTGCATGGCGTGAGTGACTGGGCAAGCTCTTGTTGTGATATGCTTGGTGTGGCCCCATACGTCCTCCCACTGTGATAATCTATGATATAATGTTACCAGCATTTACTTATCGGTTGATGGTGAGCCTGACTTCAACTATGCTATTTCCTTGTGCCATTTGGTCGGAATCAGGTGAAGCACCGCTGGTTCCACTCGATGGCCTCGTCCAAGGGCGCGCACCTCTTGCCAAATGGCCACTTAGCTCGAAGCGCATATTACGCAGAAGAAGGGGACGACCCGAGCAAGACTTATGATGATGCAGGGCTGGTCGAGGAAGTTGATTGGGATGGCAATGTAGTCAGATCTTGCATTTACCGAAGTGACAAGCATGTTACAACACACGACATGATGATGATGCCGAACGGCAACTTTCTGTGCAACGCCATGGTCGAGCTCGACTGGGACGTGTGTCATGATCTGGGAATGGACCTCCAACACGGCATTGGACGCCAGCTGTATTTCAAGTCTCTGAATGTCCAAAAAAAGGCATCGGAACGCCACAGGCTCACACCAAAGGTTGTTCTTGCTCCTAGTTCTCTGCGCGCACCCACTCTCCTTCGTTTCCGCACATACGGTGTCCAAACTCTCGCCGCTCTCCCCACTTCCATCGACGCTTTTGCTCTCTGAGGCTTTCGAGGCTGACACTGACTTACCCCCATCGATGCAGCTGCTCTGTGAGACGGATGGCGTGGTAGAGTTGAAGATTGTGCCGAACCAGACGGAGTGCGAAGTCGTGTGGGAGTGGTGGGCGTCCGATCACATTATCCAGGTGGTTCCCTTACAAGCCGTTGCCTGCTGCTGTCCTATTTGGGCTTCTCACTTATCCGCTGGAAGCTGGCAAGGTTCTTTGCCGTGCAGATCACCATAAGCGGGCAACTTACCCTTCCGTTCATGGCGCCGATAGTCCGGAGCTTGTGGAGGTGGACATGGCCGACTAGGGCTCCGAGCCTCTTCCAGCGCCGTTTTGTTGAGGCTGCACCAATAGACGGAAGTGTGACCTCGGATGCCCTACCCACTATGACGGCCTTCTTGATGTTCTGGGCCTAATGAATGTTTGCCCGGGTCTCCAGGACTTGAGGCCTAAGGCGAAGAACTATGGAAGCATAGATGATAACCCTCAGCTCATCGATGTCAACTATGGAATGGATATGTACATGAACAACGGCGGATCGCCTGAGCTTCTGCACCTAAACAGCGTGGACTACAACGAGGAGCTCGATCAGGTGCATCCCCCTTCACAAGTGGGCAGCCAGGAAAGACGGGGATTCGCGTTGGAAGTGAACGGCTGCGTTCAATGGACCTCGGCTGCCTCGTGGAACAATCATTCTGCAAGGTTTTGCAGTGTCCGATGTGCCAAGATTCAAGATGACCTCTTTTGCCTGATAACGAAGCAGTGATGCTCCTTGCTTGGCGTGTTGGGTGTCAAGGGATGGGCCCCTCGGGAGGCGCTGTGTTGTCTGGTAAGAAGCTCGCGTCGTATGAAGCAGGTTATGTTCAATGCAATGAACAAGGGAGAGACCTACATTGTCGATCACAGCACCACCAAGAAGGAAGCTGCCAGCCACTCCGGAGGCAAGCATGGCATAGGGGGAGATATCCTATACAGGTGACCGGCTACAGCAGGGCTGCCGGCTTGTCAGTTGGGTGGCGTCGTTCGCTTCTCCTGTGTTTCACGTTCATCAGCATCCGTCCCTTCCACCCTCGGTGATGGATGGCGGCACTCTTGCTCTGTCCAGTCTGGGGTATGCTCGGGTCTCTCCCACCTCTAGGAGGGATGACGCTTCTGGAGGCTGGTCTGGGGCGTGTTTGGGGAGCCCCCTTGCAATATCAAGACTGCCTCGCACGGAGGCTTCAGCGCCCTCGCCGGATTGGAGCATCTTGACCTGAACGTTTCTGGTCTCTGCACTTGCTGCCGTCTGGCCACTGCCTCACACGTAACACACGTGCCATCTCCTCTCCCCAAGTTCCGACACCACCTCGCCTGGGCCCTGCTCCAATGCCGCACTGTGGCAGCTTGCTGCAATTATTCACCCGCATTTCCTTCCCTCGCCTGCCCCAGCTGCAGCTTACAGACGCTCTCCTTCCACAGGTGGGGCAACGCGCAGGTTTACAACACCAAGTTGCGGATTGTGGACCCAGAGTTGTATCCGCAGAAGCTGCCCGCAGAGTGTAGCATGGATGAGATGCCAGATACAGAGTTTACCAAGGGACTCTGCGTGGAAGCCTACTACAGCGCCCGCACCAAGGAGAACTGCGGAGGTTCAGTGCATGCCTCCGGGTTCCAGTATTTCCAGTTCACCAAGCCAGGTTCGTTGGATAGTTTCGACGTGGAGCTTGACGAACTGGTCAACTATGGGCCAACACCAAACGGCGGGTTGAACTGCCTCTTCCTCAGCACCAACTGCCTGCACGGGACGGTTAAGACTCAAAATGGAGAGAGTAAAAAAAGAGGGTTCGAACAAGTCTCCGAAGTTTCTTGCAGTGGTAAGAAGGTAAGAAACCCGCTGCTGGCTGCCGCGCCAGCGTGGCAGCTGTCATTTTACTACTAGCGTGGCAGCCGTCATTTTGCTGGGACCCCTCCTTCGCCGCTTACATAATAAAACCCCACGGCCCGCTTCCTCCTCGGACCGTGCGGTGACACTGCCTATCGACGATCCGGAGAAGGTGCTGACTATGGCGGAGTGAGGGAGAGGTGCAGAACACCTCGGTTATTTATCATCCAGCAAATCATCGCCCGGGGCAGTGGAACTTCCACGCTCACAACGCCAAGTGGATACCGCAAGGTCTTCCGGGAGCAGGTGCGGCTCACTTGTCTCATGGAGACTTGCTCTTGGTGCCGCCTGGCTGCGGATCGCTCATGGCTCTATAGAGGGCGACTGCGCGACGCACGCGATTGTCGAGACTCGATAACCCAGTTGTGGACGAAGGCGTGCTGGGGGTGCTGCATGGCGTGTTGAGGGTCCTGGAGGCCGAGAAGAGGTTGTACAGGTGAGCAGCGGTTCACAGGGACTCTCTGTAGCGCGTGGCGTGTGGTGACGCGAGCGCATTTGTGGCCATTCGAAGGTGACTGAGGGCTGAGGGGGCTGAAGGAGGAAGTCGGGCTGTGGGCATAAGGCTTGATCTCAATTGCGTATCCCTGTTCCGCCTTGCTCGCACATCTCTCTCGCCACCTGCAGGGAGATGGTGTGTTGCCCCCACCGTGCACCTCTGATTCGGCGTCCTCCGGTGCAGGTAATGTGACAATGTTCGCAAACAGACACCATATGTACGGCCCAACATGGGCCAAGCTTTTTGATCGTATCGCGGTGAGTGGGCCTTTGCACTCACTGCCCTGGAAAAAAGCTGAACCTGCGATCGTGTGTAAAAAGAGAAGCTGGAGGTGAGTTGAGGAGGGGCGCAAGCCAGCCGCCGGAGAGGCAGCGTCAAGCGTTGCAGCGACCTCTATGCTCCTCCATAGTGCCGCCATGACTCTATGGCATCCGACCTCCGTGTCAATGCATGCTGACGATGCGCCCAGAGGTTCTGCGTAGTCCTTGTGCACTCATCCAGAAGCTGCGTCACATTCGGCCCCATAGCGCTCTAGGCAGAGGGGTGACGTGAGGGAACGGAGAAGGAAGGAGCCAGAGCGCCCAAGATGGGAGACCTGCGGTCATTGTGTTGAGGCTCGCATCGTGTGGTGAGTGGATTGAAGGTGTTGTGGGCAAGCAGTTCCCGCCGCAACCAATTATTACCTATCCCGGCGCAGTCCAATTCGCGCCTTCGCTGACCGCGTTTGGCAATTACACGTAAGCTGGCATCTTCTCCCCGGGCCCTGCACTTGAGTCAAGTGCTACCGCCCCCTTTTTGGTGCACCTGGCAGCGCCCCCTTTTTGGTGCACCTGGCAGCGCCCCCTTTTTGGTGCACCTGGCAGCGCCCCCTTTTTGGTGCACCTGGCAGCGCCCCCTTTTTGGTGCACCTGGCAGCGCCCCCATTTTGGTGCACATGGCAGCCGCCAAGCTGCCCTCCAGTTGTGTGCCCTCCCTCCGCTTGGCGTGACAGGCAAAGGTATTGAAGTGGAGGCCATGGCATGAGCTAGGGAACCAAAAGCAACCAATCCTCAGCCTCCCTTTCCCTACAAGTTGAGTTGCACGACAGTGGGCACCAAGCTACCTGAACCCTTGGCAGGCAGGGTGTCTCCCGTCACTCTGTGGGCACCAAGCTACCTGAAACCCTTGGCAGGCAGGGTGTCTTCCGTCACTCTGTGGGCACCAAGCTACCTGAACCCTTGGCAGGCAGGGTGTCTCCCGTCACTCTGTGGGCACCAAGCTACCTGAACCCTTGGCAGTTGTTTTCACATTGTTCATCACAGTAGTATGACCAAGTTTGGACAGTCGCAGTGACGGATCTGAGTGTTGTAATAGTTAGTAGGATCTGTGAGTGACACGTGACTGGAGTCCGTAATCTTTCATTAAAGCATCGCCAAATCATAACCGTAGAGAAACGATTTGGTGCCTAACTTCCCGGCGTTTTTCCGAGCGAACAGTGCATAAAGTTTGTTACTGAAAGTGGTACCTGCCTGAATTCCAAAAATGAGGGCAGGCTGGACCCGTACTGGGAGCAAGACCCGAACTGGCAGTGCTACATCGATGCCTGGCCAAGCTGCGCGCGCTTTGGCGGAGTCCAGCGCCTGAGCAACGGCAACACGGTGATGGTTTGTGGATTCAACGCCGCGCCGATGCAGGGAGACATGAGTGACCCTAAGTCCGAGTTTGTATTCAAGGTAGCGCCTCGGAGGCCACCACTTAAGAGACTCCAAGTTGTGCCCCCAACCCAAGAAGCCGGGTTGGCCTTCCCCGGGGCGGCGACGTCCCTGAACCTCCACGACCCAGACCGACAAACTGAGTTGACCTCAGTATCCACCGCAGCAGAAATCTTTTAGTAAAGTGATCTGTGTTGCTGAATCATCCGTGACTCCCGAAATCAGAATGGTAACACTGTGTTCAATCTATCTGAAGTAGCAGAGTCTCCCGTGCACTACCCGGTGGTTCGCCGGCTCTCTTATGAGCTTTGCTTAAATTTTTGCTGGCAATTCAGCTTGAGACACCTTCGAGCAGCGCACAGGACGTCGCTCGAGCAGCGCCCCACGTGTAAGTCAACGTTGTGCATGAGCCCTTTGTACATATCTTCATACATGGATGCGACGAGTTGATTCCGCTAGCATCTGCTTGGCAACGGGCCGTTCCCTAAAAAACGCAGTATTGTGTGCGGCTCCGAGTTGGTTCAACTGAAGTCCCCCAAAAGAATATGATCCCACTTCACTGAAAGCCGGCATGGCTCGGATGGTGGGCGGGAACTCCACTCATCTTGATAGTTTGAACACGCTGTCCCAGCTCCAATTTTGATTGTCATGGGTGGATGCAGCGGTTCAGCAACACAGTTTATTTTATTGAAAGACTTTGGAGCTGCAGATTCTGAAGTGTGATCTATCTCCAGCGATGGGTGACCTCAGGCGTGCATCCCATCGGGGCATTCATGATGGCGCTCCCGTCTGGACCTCCTCCTTCGGGAGGAACTTGCGCAAACTGAGTGCCCAAATCAGTGAGCCGGAGCAGCTGGTCTGGGCGCATGGCGTTTGTGACTGTGTGCCCAATTCGTTGAGCCGGAGCAGCTGGTCTGGGCGCATGGCGTTTGTGACTGTGTGCCCAAATCAGTGAGCCGGAGCAGCTGGTCTGGGCGCATGGCGTGACCCGCCTCCGGGACCTCCCATGAAACTTTTGTGCCATTCCCAGAATGAGTCCCTGGTGGTAGGGGATGAAATTACACAGAACAATCCAGAAATCTCCAAGTTCGTGGAGGTGGATGTGAACTGCAATACGGTTTGGGAGCTGAACATCACCTTTCCTCAGCACGTAGATGGCGCAGAAGAGGGGTCTGTTTTTGAATCAGACGATGCAAAGATGTGGAATAGAATGATAGCTACCCCTTTCACTTGGAATGGGCTCTTCCACTCCGACCGAATATTCCCAGACCATCCAGGTGAGGCTCAGGGCTGGTGCACTTATAAATGATTGTTTTCTTGATCTTCATAAAGCGGCATATTGCTTTTCTCCCGAGCCTCGAAGCCTGGGCTGCCATTGGATCAATGAAAAGTATCGCTCCCTGAGCGTGCAGGATGCTGCATTACTGCAATGCAGCCATTTGATAGTATTGTTGATGTAAAAGGAAGAGAAAATCCCTAAAAATCCGAAATCAGGGTGCGGGCATTGGGGGATGCGGCCGGATTTGTAGTTGGCCGGAAGACTGGCATTGATCCCTTTCATCTGAAGCCACGTTGCGCAAACTGTTGCCACTTGTGAATTATTGCAGAGCCGTCTCTTCTTCCGTCTGCAATTCCTTCCAGAACATTTAATACCTTCTTGGAGATGGTTGGATGGCGATGCATGTGCGTATCGACTGGAGCGTGTTTGTTGATTTGTGTGCAGGTCTCAAGGGGAAGAAATTATACAATAGTACCTCAGAGTGTGCAGTGCACACCAAAAAACACCTTGAAGTCATGACTAAGTGGGCCATCGTCTCATGAGTTGCCACCATTTTACTTTGTGGATTTTTGGCTTGGGGCCAATAGCAATAATAGAATAGCAATTTATATTTTGCTATTGCTGAAGAATAGCAATTTATATTTTGCTATTGCTGAAAACATGCAGGAGTCCTATGACTCTGATATTTTGATAAATATCAAGCATTTCGGAAATCAATGTACTTAACGTCTAGAACACGGCTTATATTTGGTGGTTTGGCTGTGGATCATCTTATGCTACGGAAACCTACAACAGCCACGGCCTCATAGAGGCAGCGACACCACTTTCAAGAAGGCATGTTATAACAGCGCTATTATTTGGCCAGTAGGTATGGAAATTATTTATTTTACTTAATCCAATACTTCCTAGAGGTGACTGTGATCTACTCTTTAATACTCTTATCACGATCTCCTCTTAAAGTTTCCCGAACACTACTTGATATTGCCCGTGCTTTCACAGCGTGATTCTAGGCTACGCTAAACCACTAGTGTTTAATGATGCTCACTTCTGCTGTGTCATGAGTGGCGCGTGATGTCTGCACACACCAAAGCGAAGCCTTAGCAGTAACGATGCAAAAGCGTTTACTGTATGGACTTCCTAAAAAAGGGGAGGGAAACGATCGGCCACACGAGACCACGCACCTCGGTGAAATGAATAGTTCCGCGAATCCCACGGGACACTCCGATTATGCGGTTGCTTGAGGCACAAGACGCAGCCGTTCAACCTGCACATTATGGACAGTTCATCGAACGTAACTAAGCTCCGGACCCCTTACAAACATATCGCCTTTCCATAGCATGGTCGGCAAAGACCGAGGAAAGATCCCGCCAGGGTCGAGCTCCAGTCGCTATGCTACTTTTTGGATGACGAATTAAACCATCAGCAGCATGTTCGGCAAAGACCGAAAGCGGGCCCCGCTAGGGACAATCCCAGTCGCGCGATATAATCACAATTAGCAAACATGTACATGCGGGTGAGGAAGGGCAGAATGCTCAAGGATGCGGGTTAGACAGCCACCGTCCAGCGCGCTTTTTTTCCAAAATGGAAACCCAACGCTGTGCCGCCGACGGTAACTCGGCACCACCCCAGGTAAACAGTCAGAGCATAAATTGCTTATCGAGCAATTTTAATCAAAGGCAGTCTCAAGTCTGAAAGTTACTGGATAGCCACACGAAGAGCGGCCGCCAAAATCGGCGACTGCTCGGGTCCTTCAGCGCAGGGTCGTGGACTGCGTGATGCAGGGGAACATGGCCAGCGCGCATGGCGGCGGGATCTATTTCCGCGACGGTGATGACGTGGACCTTTCAGGCACCAGGCTGCAGGGGAACATAGCCGGGTAAAGTTTCGGGGGGACATATCCGATAACAAAAGCGCGGGTGGAGGGGTATATGCAGAGGGCTGCCGCGGGGACCTCATCGCCCAGGGCACTGAGATCATGGGCAACCGCGCGTACACAGGCGCGGGGGCAAGCGTGACGCTCTGCCCACAGGGCCTGAACATCTCCGACAGCCACCTGTCTCTAAACCTGGCCACAGCGACAGGGATTATGTATCCGGCTATTAGAACATCTACAGTCGCGAGTATAAAGAGATTTATACGACGCTCCAAAAGCATTTTTTGACCTGACTGCGATTTTAATAGTAGGAAATCCAGCTTCACCTTGCTGTTTTAGCGAGTAAACGTCGTTTGCCTTCCGTGAGTGCGCTTCTTCATCACTCAGATTCGATTTCAAGTAGGCCAATTTCGACACGTGTATAGTTTGGTCCCGAAAATACTGCACATCGGCATCCCTCAGTCGCCTTCCAAATCTGCCAAACGGATGCCTGCAACGTCTACTTTTATTTGAGAGTAAATCGACCGTAAATTATATTTGATCGAACGACATATGAATGAAAATATAGTTGACCTGGAATCCTGGATGCCGGTCGCTCACCTTCTTGTCGTTGGCCACGACGCGACACGACGCTTCGATGATATCTTTCAGCTTTGGTGCTTTCTCCTTTCTGCTGATAATCTGCTTGCATTTGCAGACGAGAGCTGCGTCGACCGTCGAGTGCACATTTCCCCTGCGGATCTGCTCGAGTTCGGAGATGTCCTATGCTCCTATCTCTTGAATATCATTTCCGATTTTTTAAAGACGGATACTTTCTCTTTGCGGCCATTTTGTTTCTCGAGCCTTGAATTCGGCTGTTTTACCACCAACAAGCGGTGCGAGTTGCATAAGGTCCTCGTATGCATGGTTGCGTATGGGGAGGCTGGCCATTAGAGTTTCCTTTCGATTGGTTCCCAATGCTCAACCACTACGCTGTCAACAACCGCAAGCAGGGTGCGTGGGTGTGGTGCGAGGAGAGCGCAACCACTCGCATCGTTTTCCAAGACCATGGAAACGACGACGATGGAAAAAGAAACTCGACAGAGATCTTCACCTCCCTTGTGTCGTACAAGTTGTGTGGGAGGACTGCTCCTCACAAGGCACTGTAACTACTGGTGGGGTCATATATGGACTGCATATAATGACCAACTGCCTAGGTACTGCTAGGTCAGCTCTTTAGACATAGGACTGCTATGTCTAGACTTGCTACATATATTTGCATGTAAGAATTAGGTATTATATTTGACTTTTGCCATGCGGCTGTTTTTACTCTAGAAATCTGAACTGTTTCTTTGGCCTTGGCCATTACTTATTCACTCAGCTCTCTGAGGTAATCCTAGTCAGCATGACCAAGTCTCATCAACCTATCATATGCTTGTACTACATTATCATGCAGCATGATGTGCCAGTATTCTACATGACACATTATTACACAGTACAGTAGTACTGTGTACTCCCATATAAGGGGGGTCTCTTCCTCAACAGGGGTCTCGGGCGCTAATGCTGTAAGGCGCGTATGACACTACTGGCATGTATGACATTGCTGAGTCATCCGCGCATGACACCGTGTGTTGTCCTAGCACAACTCCCCCCCCCTTCAGGTGGGAAGCGTCCTCGCTTGTGCTTAGATGCACAGTCGTTAGGCTGATTCGGAGCCCATGGTGTCCCACTCGCTGTCGTCGGACATCACTGGTGGCGGCGTAGGGCTGTACTCCGGCATCAAGGTCACAGGCTCCTCGTCAGCTTCTTCCAGATTAGCGCAGACTCTTTCATCGTTGAGCTCTGTCTCATTTTCATCTCTCCAGAGCATCTCCGCTAGGTATTCACACACCGCTGTGATTGCTCCCACGGGTTGTTCCACCGGTAGAGAGCTGATTAATTGTTTAAGCAAGGCCGCGGGGATGCCATACACGTGCCATCCAGCTCCCATGCCTGGCCTAGGGTCGCCCGGCTCTCTGCTGGTGGAGCCGCTCTGCGCCATCTTCTCGTGTCGCCCATAACGGCGTTTGAAGTCGCAGGGGTTTTCGGGGTCGCAAGACTTCAGGGTGGTGATAGGCGCGTTGGTCCAGAAGTGGGTGGGTTTCTTGTAGGGCATACCATACTTGCAATATGTAGCCAGATGCGGAGGTGGCAACCCTTGCATGCATCGGCGAGTGTGTAACCCATGAGGAGCTCAGCCACGCGGGTTCTCAATGAAGTAGAAGCTCGGCTGGAGGTACTTGATGATCTCCAGCGTTCTCCGCACTTGCCTGTCAGCACCACGCAGGTTTCGTATCCCCACCGTTTTGGCTTGGCTGTACTCCGTGCATGGAGGGCTCGCCCAAATGACGTCAAAGTGCTTGGGCGAGAACTGCCGATAGTCCCAGTGCAGGATGTTTTCGCAGTGAGTGGGCTTCCATCGGTTCTGGATGTCCACCAGGGAAGATATCTTCCTAGGATTGGCCGGCCCGGGGCCGTGTCACGGAGGCCCGGGCCGAAGGCGGGCCGAAGGAAAAGTTGCGGATGGGCCGAGTCGCATTGAGGGGAAAATCGATAAATTTCCAAAATTCTATCGATTTTTGACAAATTGTCATACTTAAAATTAAAATTTTGCGCCTGCGGCGGGCAATTTTGGGTTCGGGCTGAGACGGGCCGAAATGTGGCCGAAGCAAATTCCCAATGCGGCCCGAGTCACCTCCGCGGAAGATATCTACCCTGATGTCCACCGAGACTACCTCACACCCTGGGAACTGCTTGCTGAACTGTCGTTCGACGGAGCCCGTGCCACAAAACAACACCAAGATCCGTATTGGGCGTCGAGACGGTTGTAGGCGTGCTGCTCCTCGACCAGGTCCTTGGGATGGCATGAAACTAGTGGGCGACACCGTCGCGAATGTGCCCACCTCGTCGCCGGCTCGTTCTTCCGGGATCCGCGCCATTCCGTCCGCCTGTAACTCTTCAGGATCCGTCAACCATATCGCTCTTGCTGACTCCTCGCGTTTGCGAGTGACTCTGCTCTTTTCACGTTCTTGCCTCTTGGCCTCGACCTTCTCGAACTCCTGCAGAGCGCGGTTAGGTATCCCTTTTCGGCCAACTCCATCGAACTCGAGGTCCTCGCGAGTTTTCCATTCATTCTCGGAGCGCGGCATACCTACCCATTTGGCCATGTACTCCGTCCATGTCCGCCCGCTACGTCTCCTCGTGCGCGACCTCTCAATGCACTCTACCGTCATCTCCTTACGACCGCTTACGTCCACAGGGGGAGGCGGAATCTCCGCACTCCTGTCCGCGAACTTGTCCTGGCCCGACTCCACTGGGGTGAGTCTATCCACGGTGAAGACGTCGTGCACCTTCCACTGTGGTGGTAGCTTCAGGCGGTAAGCCGCGGGGGCCCCTCGGTCCTCGGGGGCGAGCTCCATCTGCCGATCGCTGTGGAAGGCCTCCAGTACCTCCATCGGGCCCAGGCGCTTCT
Source organism: Cymbomonas tetramitiformis (assembly GCA_001247695.2). NCBI lineage: Eukaryota > Viridiplantae > Chlorophyta > Pyramimonadophyceae > Pyramimonadales > Pyramimonadaceae > Cymbomonas > Cymbomonas tetramitiformis. Next base: position 38,820 of record LGRX02002147.1, read on the forward strand.
TCAGCAACTTCTTGTGTAGGCCCCGATCCCCGGGCTGGGTGAGATGCGTGGCGTCCACCCACACCATGTCACCTATTGCGTACCGGCGAGCGCGATGGCGAGCGTCATACTGGGCCACTTGCTGCTGCTGAGCTACCAGCAACCTATCGCGAGCAGTCTGCAACTGCTGAACAAACTGCCGGGCGGTCTCGTGGGCCGTGCCTTTCTTCACGACGTCCCCTCTCCCCCCCTTGGCGCGGCCCCTACGAGAAGCCAATGCAGCTTCTATGAAGAAGTCGAGCTGCGACGCCGCGCCGGGGCATGCCCATAGCAAAGCTCGAAGGGTGTGAATCCAGTAACCGCGGACCTGGAGTCGTTAATGGCGTACTCCACCGGGCAAGGAACATATCAACCCCCTATGGCCGGTCTGTGGCCGTACGATGAGGGCTGTGGCCGAGGTTTGGCCGAGGGTGCTTTTGCTTGTTGGCCGAGACGAATTATGTAAAATTTTGAAAATTTCCCCGAAATTTTGCGATTTTCATGATATTGTCGTACTTGAAATTAAAATTTTGCGCCTGCGGCGGGCAATTTTAGATTTCGGCCGGGATGGCCGAAACCTGGCCGATGGAAATTTTGAGTGTTGGCCGTACAACATGAAAGTTTGATATGTTCCCTGCCACCGGGGTGCACCGTAAATCCCAGTCTGTCTGGTTTGCGTCAACGTAGGCGCGCAACATGCGCTCCACCGTGTGGTTTGTGTGCTCCGCTTGACCGTCCCCTTGTGGATGGTACGGCGTAGTGGAGGCCACCTGCACCCCCATAAGGCGATGCAACTCCATATGAAAGGCGTCACGGAAGCGAGAGTCCCTGTCACAAACGATCTTCATAGGAGCACCGTGCAGTCGCCAAACATGGTCGAAGTACATTCGTGCCACTTGCTCAGCGGAACTGTCAGAGTACAGCATGGGGACCACGTGCACCATCTTGGACAACTTGTCCGTGAACGTGGCGAAGGCGTCGTAGCCCCGCTCCGTGCGCGGCAGACCTGTGACGAAGTCAATGCTCACCACCTGCCACAGCCTGACCGGGACCTGGAGGGGGTTCAGCTGGCCATCCGGATAGCTGTTCCTCGGGCGGGTCTGCTGGCATATCAAGCACGAGCGGGCCCAGTCGGTGACGTCCTTGTTCATGCGGGACCACCAGAACCGCCGCACTATCCGAGCAAGAGTCTTATCTCGTCCGGTGTGTCCCGCCGCGGGAGACTCGTGCGCCTCACGCATGACTATCTCTCGAAGGGGAGAGTCGGACGACAACACCAGCTGGTAGCGTCCCTCCGCGATGCGCCAGATCATGTCGTCAACCATACGGAAGGTGTCCGTGCGCTGGTGCGGGGCGGCTAAAAGCTCTTCCTTTAACATCGTGAGGTAAGGGCTACGCTCGTACTCCGCGCGTAGTGCTTTTACGAACTGGCATGCCTTCAGTGGTCCTTTGGCTGCGCGCGCCTTGGCCGCTGGCCCCGTCGTAACCATAGGCTCGCTTGCACCTTGAGCTGCAGGCGCACGGGCACTCTTCGCTCGAGGCCGAGTCCGGCTGGCCGCTGGCGCCCACACCAGCAGCACGGGCCACCGCAGCGCTGGTCGGCCTCCATCTGGTGACTCAAACAAGCGTGTAGGGTGACCCTTGGCATCCTTGAGGTCGGACACCTTGACCACGTGCAGGCCGTACTTGGGCTGGATAAGGGTGCGCCAGAACGCGTCATAGTCCGGCAGTAGGAACATCGCCGACGTGTTCTCTGGGTCGGCGCGCCACTCGGCCATGAAATGGCGTAGGATCCTCTCAATGATGTTGCTATCCTTGGTGTAGGGGGGGTTGCACCAGACGTGCTTCCCCCGCCATTGCTGCTTGAGGCACTCCGTCCAATAGGTGTCCACTTGGCGGTTGACGCCCATGGAGTCACAACACGCGTCCACGTCGAACGGGCCGTACTGCGCTGAGATCTCTTCGAACTTCTCCTTTACCAGTTTCCAGTCCTGCCGGTCTACCACGTTGTCGTAGTGGGAGCTTGACGCGGGAGGGGAACTTTGTTTGCCGGGAGGGGAAGGACTAAGGGGAGTTGATAAGGTTGGAGAGGGGGCTTGCTCCGGTTGCGAGCGAGAGCGATTAGTGACGCCAGCAAGGGTGGCTTCATGCAAGGCGCGCTCCGCGGTGTGCAACGTCTCAGCTGCGTCTTCCCACGGGTCGGGGGTTTCCACCCAGGTGAGCCCATTCAGATAAGTGAGCTCCCCAACGACCAGCGGAGGGCTGACCGGAGGTACAGACTCGTCTTCAGAGTCGGAGTAATCAAATAAACGTGGTGTCGAGCACCGAGATGGGGTCTTCAAGGATCTTGACTTTAGCGGGCTCCTCGGACGGCTCTTCGTCGGTGTCGTCCTCGTCGATTGCAGCCCCTGCCACCGAATACTGAGGTGGGATCGGCGGGGGTCGAGCTCTCAGCCGGCTCCCTTGGCACACTCTGACGAGGCTCGTTTGTATCCCGGTCGACCACGCCCTTCTCCTTGAGCCCCTCCCTGGCGGATGACTGCTTGTAGTCTGGTCGTCTGGATTGGGCGTCCGGAACTACTAGGCATCGGCCAGGTACGTGCTCCATTTGGTGCACGCGCACTTCCACCAAGTCCTCATACCAGCGTGCCTGGCGTCGACTCAGCTCCCGAGCCGGTGCGAAGAGCCACTGCAAGGGTCTGTGGTCACCCATGAGTTTGAAGTCGGTGAATATAATGTAATGCCTCCACGTCACTGTGGTGCAGTGGTGGATGGCGCACAGCTCCCGCTCCCCAGCGTGGTAGTTCTGCTCGGCCGAGGAGAATTGCCTGCTCTCGAAAGCCAGCGGTTGAAGACCTCGCCCCAGGTCTTGTATCAGCACGCCTCCTAGTGCGACCGCACTGGCGTCGGTCTGCACGCAAAATGGGCGAGATCCATCGGCTGCTGAGCGCTGGTCCGGTAGGGCGAGGATTGGTGCCGAAATCAATGCTGACTTCAATCGTTGGAAGGCTTCTTTCTCCTCCTTGCCCCAAGTCCATGGCACTCCCATGTTCGTGAGGCGAGTGAGAGGGTGGGCAATGTGAGCGAAGGACTGGATGTACCGCCGGTAAAAGCCACACATTCCAAGGAATTGGCGCACGTGGGTGACAGTCTCGAGCTCCGGCCAGTCGCGAACTGAGGCAACTTTGTCGCGTTGGGGACGACAACCTTCCTTACTGCACACATGACCAAGGAAGCATACTGCTCGCATGCACAGCTTCAACTTGCTTCGCTTGAGGTATACTTTGTGCTGGCGACAGGCAGCTAGTACGGCACGTACGTGGCCGACATGAGCAGAAAGTGTGTCACTGAAAATCATGCATGATGTCGTCCACGAACACTCTGCAGTAGGGTTCGACGAGGGTTCGACGAATTCTGAGAATTCGTCGAGCAGGGCCCAGCGCCCGTGACGAATTCTCGAATTCGTCACGGGTCTGGATGAATTCTCAAATTCGTCACGGGCAGGCTGAGGCCTGCTCGACAATTCTGAGATTTCATCGAGAGCGTCTCAACAGATTCTGAGGAATTCGTCGGCGGGGGCCCCAGCGCCCCGGCGCCCCTCGACGAATTCTGAGAATTCGTCGAGGATTACAGTAGATTGTTCCCACCTTGACACAATCTGCGGTTTTTCGTCACCGGTGCCCGTGGTTGTTTAACAATTTATTCTCACGGGTACCGGTGACGAAAAACCGCAAGATTTTACTCTATATTCTGCACTTGGGTGTTCTCCACAATTATGGCTTCCGTAGAAGAACTGTTTACTAAGGCCCTTCCTGACTTGGAGAAGATTTTAGATACTCAGCTCAAACGCGAGGGCTATTTTACGGCGCCTTTTGACAATGCGGGACAAGTGGGCGAAATAATTCTAACTTGGGATAACTATATCTTAAACGGCCCCTTGTGGAAGCACATTCAAGAAAATAAGGTTTTCTCAGAAGACTCAGCTTCAAGGATAACAGAAAAAATGGAGGAATATTTTACTGAAGAACCTGGTTCTAGTCGTAATTCTTCTCCCAACGACAACGCCGTAAAAAAAGGACCCAAACCTTCGGTTCCAGCAGAAGGATCACCTGCGGTGCTAAACCTCGCAGAAGCCATGGAAGCAGCAGGGGTATTGTTGACTTTCGAGCAGGACGGCAACCCCTTGGATCAGTTACAGGTCCACGCTGAAGTAGATGCGTTCAGCGTGGACCTTGCTTCGGAGGGTCTGATCACCTGCCAGGAGCTGGTAAAGGTCACGGCGGATGGGTGGGAGTACGTTCTTTTGGGGCAGTGCTTGGACCAGGGCGGCCTGAAGGATGGGGACGGCAAGCCTGTAATCATCCATGCTGACTTCGGACTGGATCATGCATGTGGGAAAGAGCTCCTGGTGAAGTGCTTGGAGGACGGGTCCGGATATAATGTTTTCGAAAGCAAACTATACAACGCGGACGAAAAAAACATCGTCAGCAATATGCTGACGACACTGTGCGTGGAGCGGTACGGACCCCAACCCGAGGAGGAGGACACACACGTCATCGTGGACGCACCCCATGTAAGTCAGCAACTCGACGAGGATAACGACGACGCCTTGGAGCAGCCTAGATGGAAGGCGAAGGAGGGCAGAAAGCTGTTTCTGCTTGAGTTTGAGGAGGTCAACAGCCTAGGGTTGCCTCTGTTAGTTGGGCTGACCTGGCTTAAACAGATCTGGACGCCTCCAGTGTCGGGGCATGCGTTTGCGAATCACGCGGTGATCTTCAACCTACGCAAATCAGGGAACCCAGGTGTCTTTCCCACCTTTGGGGATGCAATTGCGTACCTGACATGCCAGCACGGGGACGTGAAGGACATCACCTACGTGTTCCGTGAGGATAAAGGTGTTCAGGCAGCGGTGGACTTTACAGTCCTACGGGCGGGGTCCAAGTCCGGATGACCCCGAATATCTTTCCTTCGATGAGATGTCGCAGGAAGATAGTACAAACGCCAAACAGAACGTGAAGAACGCTCGAACGGAGTTGGTGCCACATTTGGTGAACGGCAAACAGCCGGTAAGCGACCGGCCTGCCTTTGAAAACCACATCATTGTTTGCTTTTATTTGGGCTGTAACTTTCCTTTATTCCGAAATGGTGGCTTCTACAGGTGTACGTCTACCTCGAAGCCCAGTTCACCCGTGAGAAAAAACTTACGTATCGCATGCCCTTGGTACAGGGCATGCAAGTAGAAACAGTGATGGACTTGGGGCAGGAGGCTGGTCTTGATCTACACGGCGCGAGAATCCGGTTCGTTGGCGCCAACTTGAGCCAAGGCAGCTCGGGTCAGTGGCATGCCACCTTGATGAGCGAGAAGCATTCCGGCAACACGGCCGAATACGCCATGTTTCAAACGCCTCTCCTTCAGAACCGACATGTCACGCTCAAGCGGGAGGAGCACTTTTGCGACAGGTACCCGTTTCTTCAACTGCAGAGCTCTTACTACGCCCACGACATCCGACTGCCCGAGTATGCAGACGGCGACCTCGATACGTTACCCACCAAGCTGCCCTTTTCCGATGGGGAAATAGCCGAGGAGGCCCAGAGGTATCAAGGCTTTAAGCAGGTATTGGCTTTTGCCTGGGAAAAGATCGCGGCCGAGGAGCAGAGGCGCTCGGAGCAGCCAGGTGGGGCGAGGACAGGGGCAAAGGTTGGCGACATCAAGTACTGGACTCTCGCCTCCTCCAACTTCACAACGGGGCTCACCTTCCGTTTGGTGGGAAAGGTGACGGCATATATGGCTACTATCCAAATTCATGTTCCTCCCACAAGGACCAACGCGCGGTGACTATTATGAGTGCCACATGGATCTTTGAGGCGTATACGTGCTTTTGGCATCATATTTATGAATCAATTGAATAATTTCCCCTACAGGATCGTCCACGCGTGTGCTAGAGGGGCGTGCTTAAAGGGTGCGCTTTTGCTATGTTTTTTATCGAAATCGTCGAAAAAAAGATGGTCCTCCCACAAGGACCATAGTCTTTAAGCGTCCTAGCGGTTGCATGGTGCGCGGTGTTGGCCGCTCATGGTCGCACACGCACCTTGAGTTTATGACCAAATAAATATGAAAACTTAGTTGGATAGTCCACACTCTAGTCGCCATCTGAGCTCTCGTTTACCGTGGCGGGTGATCACTCCCGAGTGAAATAAGGATTTTGTGATTTTTGCACTTCTAATTTTCACTTCGCGTCAAGCTAACGAGTGCACATCGCTCACATACTTGCCCATATGGCTAATGTTAAGCTTTCAAAAAGTCATTTTATGGATATAGTTCAAAAGTTTAAGCACCATACGCTCCTATCACACTGTGAATGCACTCTAGCGGGCATCGTTGATAATGGGTCATGTTTGCACCGATTATCCCATTCCGGCTACAAAAGCCGACTAAAAAGGTGTACGGTTGTTAATAAGCATTAGAGATGGCCAATATATGCACTCCAACATGACGTATGACCCAAATATGATGGGGACATGTGTATAAGATCGATATGATCGCATGGACGCAGGTGTAGCCTGCACATACTATTCCCAAAAAATTATTGAAGATATCGTATCTTTTTGTGCCTTTTTGAATTTTCAAAAAAATGCAATCTGAAAAAGTTGAGGGTGCTTGTCGCAAATGCGAACGCCATGGATATATTGGGTGGATCCAGGCCGGACCAAGCATCGAAGTAATTAATATATGTCCCATTGATACTAAAAATCATTGGGCGCGCCTTCTAGATCCGAACCAATGCCCAATTAAATTCTTGCAACATTGGTCCTTGTGGGAGGACCATAATCGATTATGGTCCTCCCACAAGGACCATGCATGGGATAGTAGCCATATATCATGTCAAGTGGTGGTGGACCGATGCAGCTCTCGGACAGTACAGTAAACACTCGATTTTAAGAAAACAGGAATTTTAGGTCAGCCTAGCAAATTTCTTATTTATATAGAGATCTTAAATATGGAGTGTTATGTGTTAAGTATTGTGAAGAAATCAAAAAAGCTGGCTACTTTCTTATTGGCGGGTTTTCTTATTACTGAGTGATTACTGTACTCCCCACGCGAAGCAGAAAGTACCCGGCAACCATGCTGGTGAAGGTAGCAAGAACTCGAAGGGGAATCAGAAAGCAGTTTACAAGGCCAAGGGGAAGGGTGCAAGCGGAGCTGTTGGCGATGATTTGGGCAGTGGCTCGAGGAAACGAAAGCCGTCATCGCCACCAAAGCCAACAACATATACCAAAAGGAGACGGTCTTCCTCTCGTCGGCCGCCGGTGACCTTACGGCAAAAAATGGACCTTACGGACAGCGAAAAGACCAACGAGCCTGAGATGCACCATGAAGAAGTACTGGACGGTTCCTTTGGGGTGCAAAACGAAGAGGAGGAGCCTTCTGAGAGCATCGTCCAAGAAAGCCAGTCTGAGGAAGAGGATGAGCTCCCAAAGCGGCGAGACAGACCTCTTTCCAAAAAGGAGAAGGTCCAGGACATGGTACTTATGGCCCCCTTTTCCCTATTTTGTTTTGTTGATTAAGTTTTGACCAGACTGTTGACTGACAAACCTGCACATGCTCACAGGACGCCAAGATGAAGAAGTACATGGCGGACCTGTTCTTGAGGCTGACGTCCGAAAGCGTGCGGAACGCTAATGCCATGAACACCGACTCCGACGCCGACAGAAAAAAAACCTTCAAGAGTTGAAACGTGCTCGTGGCCAGTCCGAGATTGAGGTTGCCAACCTTGCCAAGGAAAACGAGCGAATTCAGAAGGCTCTGGAGGAGTCGAAGTTGGAGGGTAAGAAGGCCTTGGAGGAGTAGGGGGAGCAAGCAAGGCTTCGGGAGCAGGTTTTGCGCAAAGACCAGGACGAGCGCAACAAGGAGGCCAAGGAGCTCCAAGCAGCGCTGTTGCAGAGGCAAGATGCCATTGAGAGCAAGCACCTGCAGCATCAGGTGCAGCTGACGGACAAACACGTCGTTGCTCAGCAGCAGCTCTCCGAGGCTTCCAACAAGACGATCGACACGGTCAAAAACGCCCTCAGCGAACAGTCACAGAAAGCCATCCAGGATCTGAAGGAGCAGATGGCCATCGAACGGGAAAGCCATAGTAGGCACAGCGAGAAGTACACCCAGGAGATCGCCATGCAGCTCATCTCGGTAAGGTTTCCTTCTTCTTTAGAATATAAAGTTTTGTATTGTTTTGTTTTTTCTATATATGTCCCTCGCAGTTCCGAAACCTGGCACACTACTGGCCATCTCTAATGGGGCTTTTTGTGAGATATATTGTACCGACAATATATCGGGTGTCACCGAATAGTTTCATACAAGTGTAAAGTGATTATAAGAGATAACGAATATAAGCCGTCTGCGACCTAGGTATCTGTCACCTAGTACTGTACGAGTACTGGTACAGCTAACGGGAGTCAGAGTAAGTTATGACCTACGGGTCACTGAATCCAGCACACCACCCTGCGACTGTACATAGTGCTGTAACAGGTGGCAGAGAGCGGAGCACAGACAAATCAAATTGTTCCGAAACAACAAACAGCTAGGAGCTGGAAACTGCTAGAGGGAGGCCTGTGCTTTAGCCAGGGCGGTCCCTTTCTAAAACTGCTGCTAGGATACCGCTCACAAGCTAAGTTCCTACAGCTCGATCTTACAGCTACTCAGCCACTTTCAAAGTGGTCCACAAAGCTGCAGATAGAGTTCACCAGAGTTGAAGAAGTCGTCAGTGTCAAAGATGTTCAACCAGAACCAGAGTCCAGAAGTCATAATCCAGAACCAGAGTCCAGAAGCCAGAGTCCAGAACCAGAAGCCAGAACCATAATCCAGAAGCCAGAGTCCAGAAGAAGACTCGTAGAGCAAATTTAGGAATCCACAAAAGTGAAAATCCGAGTCCAAGCCTGCCGAAACTTCAAAAGGAAAAGGCCTGCCGAAAGGAAAAGTGCACGGCAAGGCAGACAGACTGTTGGCAGTCACCCCAGTGGGATGTACTGCTGCGGTGAAGTCAGCGGCTCGATCGAGCACCACCGAACCCTGAGCCGCTGAGACACATGCTAGGCACATGAGGGCGGGCAAGGCAAGGGATGCGAAAGAGAAGACTCGCGGCAAAGTTGCCACACCGACACGTGACCGTGTAGCCGGTGGGGCCGAGGGAATCTCGTCTCCGGAGGAAGAAAAACCGTCGGAGTCGTCGTCATCGTCGATCACGGAAAGCTCCCCCGGGTGAATCGAGCCGTGAGAAGGCTTAATCGAACACAAATTAACCCCTAATCTGCGACGTGATGAGCTATCTCATCAAACACTCAAATCTGAGTTTCTCTGCGACATGTAACTCAAATTCACTTTTGAAGACAGTTCTGAAAAGCTCTCAGCAAGCCGCATGCAATCGTGCACTTATGAGCAACCAAGCTGTCTTGATGCTCTTGATATTCTTCGAGACGCGCTCCATTTTAACTTGGCCCTACTGGGTTACATCTAGGGCACATGTGCAGTAGTGTTACAACCCCCCTACTACTCTAAATAGCCCTAACCACATGTTGGATACTTGGTAAAATTACATCCGGAAGTCTAGGGTCAATATTAGGGCTTAGGTTGTTAACAATGTGCACATACATCAACATTTTTCGGTTGATAATCACGTCGCCGGTATCAATTGTCGTGCATTTCAAACCTGCGTATGCGATTCGCCTTGCGAAGACCTTTCCGACACTGTTTTCAAAAGTTGAGTTAGGACCGTTATGCAAAAGTTATCGTAGATAAACCTAACTTTTCAAAAACCCAAAATTCCTTTCGCAGATTAGGGGTTAAGGGAGGTGTCTTCGCATGCCGGTAATACCTGGTCCATAAAAGTGACCCGCAGTGGCTCCTCGAAAGGAGACTCGCGGGCAGCCGGGTCCGATGGCAAAACAGGGTAGAGCCTAGTGTCGATCCCGTGATTGGCAGGTGGTGGCACATCGCACACCGCCTGCGGCACAGACAAAGTGCCAAGGTGTAGTGAGGGCTGCACACTGGCCGTGGCAGCACCACCGACCTGTGCAGCCGTAGCCGCAGACCGAAGGGAGTCCAACACACTGCGTGCGTCGGCAAGGACGCTACCCATGCCGGTGTCCGAGGCACTACGGCTCAAGCCCGCATAGTGAGCACGCAATCCTACATCGTGCTCTACCGGGTAGGTGAAGGGCTCTGGGTCGTCGCGCACCAGCGGCTGGTCGTACTGGTGGCACAGGTGAGCAAATTCCTTGTCGTTCTCGTCGTCGAAGGCGGTTTGGAAGGCCGAAACCACCTCGTCCAAGTCCATGGCGGCATCACGAAGCTCCACATCACACGAACCACACACCTCCGGGCAACGCGCCGTGTCGTGAAAGTTTCCAGGGCAGAGGGGGCACTCCTGTACGAAGGCCGAAGATGCAGAGTGAAAAGAAATGCACCGTGCCGCCTGCCTGGCATGCGTTTGCGACCAATTCCCGCCCTTCGGGAGCGGGTAGGCCGCGAAGCGTTGCTTCAATCCACCTCGACGGTTACGGCCATGAAACTTGCCGTCGGATCGACGGTTCCGTTCGTCGCGCCATTTGGACGGCGGAAACTTGACACCACCGCCCCCATGCCGACGGGGAAAATCATTCCGTGGCGGCGGTGTGTCGCGTGCAATCTCGCGCTCGTCATGACGGAGGGAGGCAACAAGAGCAGAGGCCTCACCCACCAAACGAGCAAACTCCTCGAGGAAGTCCGCGATGTCGCGCTGCTCTCCACCCGCGTACGCTAGACCGAAAGGCGTGTGCGTCGGGGCAGGCGCGTTCGCCTTCGGGCGTTTGGGAGGGCCATAAGGGTTCGCACACCACCAAACCTCGAGAACGTGCGTGTAGATCTCCTCGATGCCCACTTTCGCCAACTCAGTGTCCAGGCGAAGCGGGGTAATTACCTCCTTGTAGAACTCGGCGTCGAGTGCCGCCAGAAGCTGTCTCTTGGCGGCCTCGTCGTCCAGAGAGCCGGCTCCGCTAGCCGCAATTGCCTTCAGACATTCATCAAATTGGGCCACCAAGGGCTCTGGATCGTCAGAGGATCCAAAAGAAATGCCTAAAAGCTCCTCGCTCGTGATGGCGGAGCGGCCGATGCCCAGGCGGCAGAAGCCGCTTGGCAAGCTCCAGGAGTGCGCGCTTACCGTCGCGCGGAGAAATTCGAGCCGAAGCGTCGACCCACCTTCGAGTTGGAGAGTGGGGAGTCGTCAAAGACACCAATGTACGAAGTAAGATGTCGTTGAAAATCGGGTGAACCTCCTTGTAGACGTCCACGAGGTCAAAAATGTCCTCGTTGGCGGAGTCCTTGTTGACGAAAGAAGCCTCCAATGCGGTAACCAAGGAGTCCCAAAGAACTAGCCGGTGTGGCTCGCTACCGGAAAATGACGACGCCTTAACACCTAGGGTGTCCTTGGCAACACGTTTAACAACGTCAACGTCCCAAGACGACTGCAAAACCGCGGTGCCACGCGTTTTGTCAGTGGCAGCAAGAGTCGCATGCACTGACTGCGGGGTGCTCTTATAACGAGCACCCACGTTCCTAGCGAAAATCGAATCGAGGCGCATTCCAGCGCCCATGACCGGTGGGTTAATGCTAGATGTAGACATTCAGAATAAATTCCTATAGGAGGGGTGTTGGGGCGAAAGCGAGGCGCAAATTGTAAGGTGGCGAGCGACGGGAATGCAGTTGCGGAGTGAGGATAAAATGGGGGTCGAACGAAATCAACGAAGTCGAATACGCGACGGCCAAGGAGATGTTGCTGGATATTATACATACCGTGCGGGTAATAATATACCAAGCGGACAGAGGGTCCATACAGGTCGGAACGCCGTAACGGACTACATACTCGGATATTATGTTATTAGAAGAAGGGGAGAGACATACGGACTGGAGAGCTAAATAGCATGTGAACTGTTTGTCACGGCTGGACACCGAGTCTGATTACGGATATGACAGGTGACCATAATGACAGTCACCGTGTCATTTCCAGCACACCACCTCAGATGAGGTGGGACAGACACGAGTGACAAACACCACCCTGGCTAGCTAACTGTGTTAGGGATAAGTCATTTTGCGAGTCAGTTAAGTGAGATGCAAGATGCACGAGCCGGAGCTCGTGGCTAAGGCATGCCAGAATACGGAACCTAAGATCGTAAGCATTCATCTACTACTGTATCCGTTGAAAACAAAGGATCCTCACTGTGAAGCTGGCATGTGATGCTGGCCAAGCACCACCGACTGCGAAAGCCATTGAACCGCTGTGATTCAAGAATGTAGCAAAGAACAAAAGAAAGACGAAACCAACGAAATCAGCGCGTGCCCGCCGTGCCATAGGCGAGTCATCAAAGTATTGGTCGTACATGCCAGAGACCAGAAAGATGTATAGTCATTTTATGGTGTGAAATACAGGAACCTCTAAGATGTCAACGAGGTCGTGTCGTCGAACCGAGAGCTAGCTGGTAACAAATGCATGGTGTGAACGTCGACCGAAGATATGCCACTCTTGCCAACGATGCTACACGCCAACGAAAAAAAAAATTTCTGCACAAGCACCACCCAAACGCAGCGATACAGCCTACGGAGAAATGCCACCTCTCCGCATAGCCTCGAGCCCACCAAATGATGAAGGGCGAAGTAGATTCACGAAACAACAACGCCAAAGCACCACCCACAAGGTGAACAAATGCCCAGATAACCAGAAGTCCATAAGTTCACGAGTCAAATATAAAAGAACCATGCCAACGCTAGAGGTCCCAGCGGAGAAAACTGCCCGATAGAAAGCGAGGTCACAGAATTCCTCCATTCCTCCAATAGCGAGAGAGAAAATCACGTCAAGCAACGTAAAACCAAACGTTCCAAATTACTCAAAACGCGCGAATCAGAGAAGGCGAATAACAAACAAAACGGCATCACGCAATGAATGCAATGTAGGATGCAGTGCTGAGTCGTCAAACGAAGCCGAAAGAAATTACGAACCATAGGGAGACACCCATCCCTATAGCTGCTGCAACGCTCTCTCCAAAGCCTGAAATTCCAACGTAAACATAAAAAACGATCTTGTGCGAAACGGCAATTAACTCGTGGTCGGCCTCCACGAAGTTCTGCTCTGAACCGTGACCTAATGAGAGCCGCGACAAAGATGATAACGTAAACCCAAAGAAAGAGGTAGCGAAAGATGCGTGGCCCAACAGAGATAGCAACTGGTCGTACAAGGCGCTAATCCGACGTCCCAGCAGAACCAATGTAGATCACGTCCCAGCGCAAAGAATAATACCGCGAACGGTAAGAATCCGCCGATACCCAAAAGCCACGCAAGAAACGAACCAACCTGCAAAGACGAGACGCAAGCGTAAAGTGGGACCATAACCTGCTGGATACTATACCGTGCGGGTAATAATATACCAAGCGGACAGAGGGTCCATACAGGTCGGAACGCCGTAACGGACTACATACTCGGATATTATGTTATTAGAAGGGGAGAGACATACGGATTGGAGAGCTAAATAGCATGTGAACTGTTTGTCACGGCTGGACACCGAGTCTGATTACGGATATGACAGGTGACCATAATGACAGCAGTCACCGTGTCATTTCCAGCAGATGTCGACAGGGGTGATCAAGCCAAGTAAAAAACAAAATCCAACGCGGACACTCGAAGAAGAGGCCGAAGTCCCCAATCCAAAATCTCACCGTAACCTAGCGCAAACCGCACGCTCTAAACATGCCAATTCAACACCTCGCGAGGCCCCAACGCCCCGCCAAGCGGAAAAGCTTAGCCAGTCATGGCAAAGTTAGCAGTGAAGAAAGCGGGGTGATACCCCATAACCTGTGAGATATATTTTACCGACAATATATCGGGTGTCACCGAATAGTTTCATACAAGTGTAAAGTGATTATAAGAGATAACGAATATAAGCCGTCTGTGACCTAGGTATCTGTCACCTAGTACTGTACGAGTACTGGTACAGCTAACGGGTATCAGAGTAAGTTATGACCTACGGGTCACTGAATCCAGCACTTTTCGCAGGCTTTGATGCCCGGAGGCCAAGCTGGCCCTCTCCGAGGTCTTCAGGGCTCATCGCAGCAGCCGCTGCCCGTGGCGATGGACGCGCAAGGTACACCAGGAGTGCCTGTGGGACAGCCAAGGCTGGTACCTGACAGGCAAAGAGCGGCCGGGGTAGAGGCACAGAAGCTCGTCATTGCTTTGAAGGAGCAGAGCACAACCGCCGCCCTCGAGGCAAGCATCAAGTTGGAGGAGCTTAAAGCCCTTGCTTCCTTCCAGGGGGAGTCGGGCAGCACCGCCGACGCACTGTATGCACAGGCGGTGGTACGGATGTACAGCGCTCTTATGGGGGAAGTACCAGCGCCCATCTCTTAGGCTAGCCTGCACTCAAACCCTGAGTAATGCTCGTGCATGTAAATAGTAATTGTGAATATGCTTCAATCCCACGTATTGTGGGTGGTGTTTTTTTGGTTCTTGACCATATTTGAAACTTGTGAACATTAGGGATACTTTGCATTTTCATCATTCATCACGGTTCATGGCATGACTTGCACTCCCGCTTCAAACCCTAAGTCGTTTCAGCTGAACTGGCTAAAAATGAGCCATCCCGCAGCTGTGGAGCACTGCCCTATGAAGTTTTTTTATGTCTCTTGTTTTGCTGGAATTGGCACTGTGACATGTTCGTACTGTCACGTGTCATTTCCGGCATGTCATCTTCGGTGACTCTGCTTGTGTCAGTCTGACTATTTATTCCCGTATGTTATCAATTATTGAGTTCGTTCTTTATCCGCCGGGAGCGTTCTCCCCGCTGTCACTGTGTAGTTTCCAGCAGGTTATGGACCCTCTCACGTTTGCGTGACCTGATTTTTGGCGTTGAATTTTATTTCATTATTGCTCTATCTTTATTTTGAGCGTGCCCTTCCCTCTTGGGGCACTAGGAATCTGGTTCTCGCCACTGCTTGGAGACGCGCGGTTGACTTGGGAAATTACGGCAGAGTGGTATCGGCATTCTCTTCGCGCGTTTGCTTTCTTTTACGGATTATTATTCCGCGATGGCTCTCGCAGTGATTGTGCCCGATGAGGAGCTTCAGGCTCTTTTGTTTTCTTGCGATGAGAGGTTGGAGAAAGTGGAGTTCCTTAAGCGCGCTCAGCTCATTTCTTTGTGCCACGCACACGCTAGAGCGCTCGCTCATTTTCGGTGCACCCCGCAGATTTTGCCGCAGCCTGAGACGGTTTTGGAGCCTATTGTTGTGGAGATAATCGTTTCAGAGCGCACAGAGGTTGGTGGTGTTGCGGCCGAGAATTGTGAGCCCTCAGCCGTTTCTCTCTGTGATGTGGGCGTTGGCGATGCGCTGGCGTTGCTTTCCACCCGATCTGTTTCTTCGCAAATTACGACCACCAGACCCGCGACTGGCTCCTCCAGTACGCTTAGGCTCACACGACAGGCTCCTCCTGTTCGTGTCGAGCGTCACTTCTATCATTCTGCGGATTCGCGTTATATGTTACTCTCTGGGCAGGACGTTCGTGCAGATTGTGAAGACAGTGAGAGCGAAGATGAATCGGAATACCCACTTGGGTACTACGATGAGTCTGAAGACGATTTGGAGGGGGAACAGGGGAATCATGGTCACTTGACTTCTCCGGAATTCTCTCCCTCACGATTGGTACAACACTCCTCTCTGGACACAGGCTTCCAGGAGGGGGATTCTGGCGGTCTTTTAGACGCTGCAGCAGCAGAATTTTTACCGCCAACATTTATTTCTACTGGGAATGCTTCGCTCTCCTCTGAGCGCGTGGACCCAGTGGGCGATGGCTACGACGATGAGTCCTACGACAATCACTCCGACGATCACGAGGGGCACGACTCTGGTGGTGCTTATGAGGACGAGGCTGACCACTCCGATTACGGTTACGGAGACCACTACGACTCTGGGTCTGGTGGTGCTAGCGGCAGCTCCTACGAGGAACACGCTATTCGATGAAAACGACATTATGGAATGTCATTTTTCAATTTAATTATAGATAGCTAAATAATTCCAAGGCGTACGAAAATAACGTATTTTCCGACGAGACGCGAGACGCACGTATAAACGCGGGTGCCGGTGAGGCTAATAGATACGTACGTATGAGTGCTTATAATAAATTCACAAGCACATGCAAGCATTCAATGTGGTAAACACGATACAAAATATGATGCGGTGACTAATTTCATTTTGTACATGTGTTTTATTAATTTTCAGGACTAGCTGTTAGCACTGCGACCACAGTCTACGCGGTATCTGCTCGGATACGTACGTATGAGTGCTTATAATAAATTCACAAGCATATGCAAGCATTCAATGTGGTAAACACGATACAAAATATGATGCAGTGACTAATTTCATTTTGTACATGTGTTTATTAATGTTCAGGACTAGCTGTTAGCACTGCGACCACAGTCTACGCGGTATCTGCGTTCATTCCAGGTTCAAGACAGGCATTTGGCACGGCGTGCACTATTTACTCGGCTGGTGCGTCGTCGGTAGGTGCGGGGGGATCGCTGTCTCCTGGTGCGCCTTCTCATGCCTCTCCTTCTCCCTCTTCTTCTCCGCCTTCTCCTTCCTCTCCTTCTCCTGCCTCGGGTTGCCCAGAATCCGTGCCGGTTTCAGCGGGTGGATCTTCAGCGGGTTCTTCACCGTCGTCACCAACCAACTCGTCGATGCCCTTAGCGCACTCGGCGATTTCTTTCGCCTTTTTGAGGTTTTCCTCCTCTATGCGTGCATCCTCTTTGAGCTTCGCCGTTTCCTCGAGTGACATGCATTCCGTATCGCCGTCAGGCTCGTCGGCAATGTTCCCAAGCCGCTGACTGGCTGCATTCACCATGTCTTGGTCGGAGTCGAACGCGACAGCGTTCAAGCCGCACCGGAGAGCTGCCATTGTGGCCGTCGCGACCCCACACCCCGCATCCAAGATCCAGTTGGGTGACGAATCGTTGTTTAACCGGGCGAAAGGTGCGGGTCCCATCATGTGGCAGTTGATGAGCTCTATTAGCAGGTGCTGGGGCTTCTGGTGAGCGCATACCACTTTCCCATCGTCTCGATAGGGTTGCTTGACGACAGAATACCCCTCCAACACATTCGCCCTCGAGTTCGCCTCCGCATCCTTCGACGAGAAGTCGAAGTCGCACATCCATGGTTTGCGAGTGGATTTTTCCCCGGACTCGTGGTCCGCCATTTTGAACCCGATGACAGCCGCTTCGAGGACATTGTACCGGATTTTTTGGTTGGCACCTACATCCTGGTTCTCCTTGCGCCACCATATGCGCTGGGCCCCACCGTTGCATTTGCTCTCCAGGATCTTCAGGAACCCGGTCTGCTGAGCAAACCCACAAAATATCAATATTGTCCAGTCCGGCGAGGTGGTGAGCGCCGCAAAGGCATCTATGAACTTGATCAGGTCGGGCTCGGATAACGCGTGCTCTGACACCTCCGTATCGAAGTCGTAAATAACGTCCAGTATCGTCCCCACGTAATTCATCTTCGGGACAAGCTCGAGTTTCGTCAACTCGTCTTTGTAGACCATGTAGCCGGTTTGAACCTCCTTCCACTCGTACTCTTTCTCAACCTGTGCCTCCTTACCATCCTCCACAAGGGGGGAGGGAAGTGCCACCTATTATACCGCAAACCGCTTGTTAATATTTGAATGACCCAAAATTGCTAGCGCAATAAAACATGCAACTACATGAGGAGCACGACTATTACAACAAAGAATCTATGTTGAAAGAACGCACACCTTAACTGTATTGGAGACGTAGTTGACGGGCAACTTGACGAGGTCTCCCTCTCCGGCCTGACACCGGGAAAGCCATGTGTTGCAGTCTGCGACGAATTGGACGATGGCCTTGGGAACCGTGAGCTGACTCCCCCCTCGCCCACTTTTACCTTGTTTCACCGCCTTGATGCATCGCTCGATGGCCTCCTGGCAAGCCCAAGTCTCACCGTATTTCTTCTCAAAAGCATCCCAATTCTCCACCCCAGATTGCGACACGATCCAGGCCTGAACGTTGCGTTGGGCCTTGAACCTCTTCAGGTTTTCAATCGCCTCTTGGATGGTGATCTCAGCGGTCAGGATTTTCTTCAGAACGCCGTTCAAGTAATCAACCTCCACGTCCGAGTGAAACCCGAGCATCGTCTGGAAAAAGAACATGTTCAACTCCTTCTTCTCGCTCTCCTTCACGATTGCCTGCTGCAAAGGCTGTGCCGGCTGACCGACACTCAACGTGTTACCGGCGCTTCGAGGAACACGCCTAGACCTGGCCTTGCCACCCGACTTCTTCTTCTTGAGGTCGGCACCTACATCCTTCAACGCCTCCTCCGCCCCAGACGTCTCGGTAGTCATGTCAACGATCTCACTCTCCGGAGTCCAGTTCTTGCGTTTCTTACTCGACCCCTTGGTGGGGGTCTTAGTCTGCCCCTTCAGAATACCCGCGCCGTGCGCATGCATGATTCTAACAATGAGGTCCCAAGTGTCCTGACGCACTGTAGCCATCGTCCAATTCGTTGCGTAGTCGTTGGCGTAGGAGATGTGATTCATTTGCAACACCTCCGCCTTAATCTGTAACTGCTGAGCCGATGTCAAATAGTACCAGACCGGGAACCATTTGCCACTTGCAACGTCTCCCCCGAAAAGCTGCCAGTCATTCACATTGGCCCAGTCCCCCTGCGACAACTTCTCGTAGACCTCCTTCCTATTCATTGGAAGCCTGAAAGTCTTGGGATCGTGCTTTTCCAACTGCTTCACCAGGCCGTCCTCCGTCCAGTCTTGGGCCTGAACGTCCCATTCCGTGATGCCACAATGCCAATAGAGTTTGTGGAGAGGGCCCTTCGATGCCTGCATGGTTTGCCGAGAAATTACGGTTAGTAACATTCTTTTACTTTAAGTAAGTAAGAGCTTCAAGTGACAAAGATGGATAAGTTACATTATTTTCTCAGAAATCACCTGCATGCCAGTTCGCATGGATTTTATGATTTGCTGGTGCGACTTGCCCTTCACGTTCTGGTCGACGGTGTTCTGCTCGTCAGCCAAAAATCGGACCATGTCAGACTGTAGATTAAAATACAATTTGCACTCGATCTGCTGAAAAGCTTCGTTGTCTGGTTGTTCTTGGTGAAGCTCCCGCCGAGCGGTGAGGCTATGTTGGTGCCCGAAGCACACGAAACGATATACGCCGTCGTACACCTTACTGGGGTCAAACTCCTCCGCGCTTGTGAGGTGCTCCCCAGTGCGCGCCCATACAATGTACACTAGGGAGGTGTTCTGAAAACCGTGTGGGTTCCAAGCCATGCTCTCTTTCAAGTTCATGACTTGCGCACGGTCCTCATCCCTGATGCGCTCGTAGTCCTCAGCCTGTACAATGTACTGAATAGGAATGTTGAACGTACACCCCTTGACGTCTTTCGCGGAAACGACTCTGGGGAACCGGTGGTTATACTCGATCTGGTACCGAATCGTATTAGAATGAGATACAGAACGACGCTGCTTCGGCAATGCGAGTAAGGACTTCCAGTCCTGCGCTGCTTGCTCAGCATTCTGTTCTTTGGCCGCCTTCGCTGTCTCTCCAGGCTTGTAAGCCAACAATGAGCCGCTCGGACCACGACTAGCAGCCAGCTCGCTTTCTGCTGCAGGTGTCAATGGTACCTATAAACATATATTGTGATATAAAAGTACAAAGTTAGTCACTAACAGATAACAACTCATTAGGTTAATGAGCAATTCAAAACAATACTCATGTCCATTATAAAGTTGTTAAGGGGAAAACACAAAGGTAAGAAACTTTGCTCATTAAGCTAATGAGACATACTTTACATTACAAGCTAATGATACATATTTTATTCATTTATTAATCAAGTACGGTTGTCAATGTGAGTTTATGCCTACTTCTTTAGTTTATGCCTACTACATTCCGCTCGATGGCTCAACTTCCAGTGCTGCTTCGCACAATCACGTGAACAATATACTGCTTGTCGACAGCCACCACATCGCTTCTGTCCTTGTTCACCACAATTTAAACAGAGACACTGGTGTGCTGACACCGAGGACTTTCCGAACCGATCTTTGTTCGCCTCCCGAACAGCAGATTCTGTGAAGCATGCGGTCCAGCCGTGTGGAAGCTTTAATGGTGAATTAAAGTCGGTTGTGACGGAATCCTGCAGTATAGGGAAAAAAAGAAAAACTGCTCATTAACCTAATGAGGCTTTTTGATCAAGCTTTGGTCAGTCATCGAAATTATCGGGTAAAACAGTCAGGCATGTCATATTATGACAGTAGGTACCATCCACAATATAAAGAAAAAAGAAAACACGGCAAGCTCAGAAAGTTTGCAAAACTGCTCATTAACCTAATGAGGCTTTTTGTTCAAGCTTTGGTAAGTCATCGAAATTATCGGGTAAAACAGTCAGGCATGTCATATTATGACAGTAGGTACCATACACAATATAAAGAAAAAAAAACACGGCAAGTTCAGAAAGTTTGCAAAACTGCTCATTAACCTAATGAGGCTTTTTGTTCAAGCTTTAGTAAGTCATCGAAATTATCGGGTAAAACAGTCAGGCATGTCATATTATGACAGTAGGTACCATACACAATATAAAGAAAAAAAAACACGGCAAGTTCAGAAAGTTTGCAAAACTGCTCATTAACCTAATGAGGCTTTTTGTTCAAGCTTTGGTAAGTCATCGAAATTATCGGGTAAAACAGTCAGGCAGGTAATATTATGACAGTAGGTACCATACACAATATAAAGAAAAAAAAACACGGCAAGTTCAGAAAGTTTGCAAAACTGCTCATTAACCTAATGAGGCTTTTTGTTGACACAATAATAATTAAAGAAATAAAAAAAATTATAGTTTTAACAGGGTTCTCAAAAATATTTGAACTTACCGCGATTGGAAGTACTCCAGTGCCACCCATCTCCGAATCGATTGAGTCATCCAAGAGACTGTACGGTTCTACAGACTTCTCAGGACACTTCCAGAATTCTTTGTTCTCGGAATTTCGCCACATTTCATTCAAAAAAGAACTGTAAGCAGCAGCAAGAACTCTGTTCGCTGCTCGTTCAACAAGCTCATCCAGCCTGTTCTTGCGCGCTGTGTAAGAAGGCGCTATATTGCTAATCAGCATATTTTCAGCGTCAAGACGGACAGCCATATGCTCATGCGCGCGTTCGCCCATTGTCAGCACGTACACCGGAGTATTGCCGCCGCCGGCTGGCGCAGGGCCAGCGAAAGAGATACGAAGGTGCTCATCGGCGTTTGCTGGCAAAAGAGGCAAGTTTCTCTGAACTGTACCGCCATCGGCAGTTGCGAGAAAAACTGAGAGTTGCAGCCAATGGCCCTGTAAAGAAGGCACGCGCTCAACAGACCACTGCTTGTCGGGTAGCTGTATTACGTTTTCTGAGCTCAACAATGCGCGAAATTGGTCCACAGTTGCCATTATTTTGATTCACGCAAAAGTAAAAAAAAAAGGCGATGAGCTGTAAGCGGTGTTATGCAAAGTAGGTTTTTGATTGTGAGGAAGACTGGTCGAGTTTATGAAATTTCAATAAGTTCCGTGCTCTCGTCATCAAAATCCGAGAATTGCGAATCGAAGTATTTTATTGGACGGTCAGAAAGCGTAAAAGAACTTGAATCTGCATTCATGTTCTCGATTTCGATTGATGACATCTGCACTCGATCCGGGAACTTGAGTACAGAATGATGTAATTGGGCAAGTTTAGTCGATCGATCCGATGAATTTAATATGACCGACCGTAATATTCAAATTCAAAGTCATCGGCTGTCGCCCCTGACGAAACTCGGAATGAACTCTTGTCGTTTTCATTTCACGGAAATCTGCTTCATAAGATTTTTGGACTATTTTTCTGATGGGGCCGTTCTGGCAAATAGCTGACGAAGCTATCGACGAAGTTATTGACCTTTCACAGCCTGCAATATACTACACCCAGAAGGAAGACGATATCATAGAAATAGAAACCGACGTATTTCGCTCATCGCCAGTTAACGCTCGTCGCTCATCGCTATACAAAACAGTTTGCGACGATGAGATATTATGCTTTCCGTGCGTTGAAACGCCAATGCACTCGAAAAGCGCAGAAACTCCAATGACTGCAAACTTGCAAAAGACTAGCGACTCACGCGCGACTCAGCGCTCATCGGACTCTGATGACACAATAAACACGCAAGAGTCTAGTACGCGAAAGATCACAAGTGTTGACTTCAATGAGATAACGCAAAGCCTTGAAGCAAGCTTTAGTTCGTACTCCGTGGGTGACGAAAAGAGTGAAAGTGTGCTGAATGGGAAAACAACTAAGGTCGGTAAAGAACGAGCAGTTTATACATCAGCAAAAAGAAAACCCAAAGAAAAGAGTCAAATAACAATCAAAGAACGAAACCTTTCACAGTCTGACATAGAAAGTATTGCAATTTATCGATGCAAATGCAAATCGTTTTGCTCATTAATGTTTCACTTATCAGCCTTAGCAGCTCAACGCAAAATGTTTTGGGACTTGTCTCAAAAAGATCGTAAAGAATGGATGGTAAGAGATCTTATGAAGAGCGGAACCAGAACTTGTGACTCAAGGTTCATATTTATGTTCTTCATATGTGACAGACCGGTAAGTATGCCAAAACTGCTCATTAGCTTAATGAGCGGTTTACCTTCCTTTTTATAGAATTCCCTTGAAGAATAACTTTTTGTTCATATTCCTGAAATTTTGCCAAAACTGCTCATTAAGCTAATGAGCAGGTTTTCTTCCTTTTTATAGAATTCCCTTGAAGAATAACTTTTTGTTCATATTCCTGAAATTTTGCCAAAACTGCTCATTAAGCTAATGAGCAGGTTTTCTTCTTTTTTATAAAATTCTCTTGAAGTATAAATGTTTGTGCATATTCCTGAAATTTCGCCAAAACTGCTCATTAAGCTAATGAGCAGGTTTTTTCTTTTTTATAAAATTCTCTTGAAGTATAAATGTTTGTGCATATTCCTGAAATTTTGCCAAAACTGCTCATTAAGCTAATGAGCAGGTTTTCTTCTTTTTTATAGAATTCCCTTGTAGTATACATGTTTGTGCATATTCCTGAAATTTTGCCAAAACTGCTCATTAAGCTAATGAGCAGGTTTTCTTCTTTTTTATAAAATTCCCTTGGTGTATAAATGTTTGTGCATATTACTGAAATTTTGCCAAAACTGCTCATTAAGCTAATGAGCAGGTTTTCTTCTTTTTTATAGAATTCTCTTGAAGTATAAATGTTTGTGCATATTCCTGAAATTTTGCCAAAACTGCTCATTAAGCTAATGAGCAGGTTTTCTTACATTGTTATAGAATTCACTTTGCTTGTATGTTTACAGGTGTGCTCGGCATTCTACCAGAAGGTTTACAAAATAAGCCAAGGATATTTCTGCGACGTGCGCGAGCGGGTTCTCTCTGGAAGAACAAATTTCATTCACGGGCTGACGGGCAGCGAGGCAAATCGGCGTTTGTCCAACAAAAAATCAAATGTCGTCGCCTTCGTGAAGAAATATGCGGAAGAACAGGGTGAACCCCAGCCACATAAACCTGAGACGCATCTCCCGTCGGGGAAGACAAGAGAAGAGATTTGGGATGATTATCTCGATTCCTTATCTATTCACGACCGCAAATCCAAGGAAGTCTCCTTGCCGTACTTCTACGAAATCTGGAAAGACGAGTTCAAATCTTGGCTCAAAGTTCCGAAGTGCAAGCGTTTTTCTCAGTGCAGTGTATGTGCTTCGATCAAACTCTTGAAGGAGGGCACACCTAAATCCCAGCACGGTAAGCTAAATTCTGAAAAATATAGTATTTGCATTCGTTTTACGTTGTTTTAGAAGTTTGTATATTAAAACGTTTTTTTTTTTTCAGGTCAATACGACAAAATGCGAGAGGTGCACCTTAACCAAGCGCGTGCCGAACGTGAGAAGTTCTACAAACACGGCCGAAAATCCAACATGACTAAGAGCATCAAGGAAAACAAGACGTGGTGGAAATATTCCTCTGTCATCATTGACGGGATGACCCAATGGACGACGCGCCTGCCGCATTTCAGGCGCATGCCATCATATCTGGACCGAAAGGACTTCTTGGACGTGCACAATATGGGTAGCATCATCGAAAACGTTGGCCGGTTTATGGACTTCAACTACGCGAATTACGGTGACGACGCCAACTTCCTGTTGAACGTGCTGCATCGTGACGTCACTCGAATTCAAGAGCACCGTCGTAAAGGGGATGGCGAGGAACCGTACCCGATGCCGGAAGTGTTATACGTCCAGCTTGACAACGTGGGCACCAACAAGAGCATTATGCTTTTGGCGTATATCTCTTGGTTGGTTATGTCTGGCGCGTTCAAGAAGGTGAAGGTGAACTTCCTAATCGTCGGCCACACCCACGAGAACATCGACCAGATGTTCTCGCGTTTTTCTGTGCGCTTAAAACGCAAGCTTGCGATGACCCTTGACGAAATGATGGAAATCGCAAAGGAGTGTTTCTCGGATGGCATCTTCACGACCGCGGTGGCGAAAGTGCACGATTTGAAGACCTGGTTCGGTGGTCGCTACGAGAACGTCTGTGGCATCTCCACGCAGCAGACCTTCAAAGCGTTCAAGAACGAGGCCGGCGAAGTGGTCGTGCAATACAAGATGTATTCCACCGACAAGAAGTGGCTACCAGAGGAGGGCCTCAAGGTGTTGAACTCTATGCCCGAGAACCTGCCTGATTTTGTCAAACCGAAAGCCTTCTCCGAAGAAGGGCTTACGAAGCTCGAGGATCTGGTGGACGGGATGCGGACCATTTTGAGTACGACGTTTACACCTACCCACGAGGCGTGGTGGGCGGAGCTGTTGAGGAAGCAACGAAAGCTGACCGAGGAGGGCATTTTCGAGGAGCCCAATGTCCCGTTCGTTTTGCCGAGCAAATTGCACGCACGTCTGAATGCCCCTTTGGTGCATGCCCTGGAAGCTCCTCTCAGACGCGCCGAAGCTCAGATGCCAGCAGCAGCAGAAATTCCAGCCTGAATTCAAGAACGCGTAGAACGTGCACCGATTGCCGTGTACACGGGCAAACGTAAGGCGGTGAATCGGGCTGCTAGAAAAGCAGAAGCGTACGTGGCCAACCCGGTGTGGGAGGTTTCGTTCGATCAGATGACCGTAAACAGCTACGCCGTTTGCTTCGGAGAAATCACGGGCGTGAAGGCCAACGATGTATGCCAATTCCGTGTCAAGCTCAACGGCAAAGAATGGTCGGACCCCCTGATGCTTGTCCGAGTGCATGCACGGATTGTCTACGCGAAGGAGTTGAAGTACAAGTACCTGAAAGTGAAGACATACACGGACACTAAGGAGCGAAGACTCGGAAAGGTGTTGGCAGCGAAAGCGGGAGCCTTCTGGGAGAACGCATCCGATACGCCGTCAACTGAGCCCTTCAAAAGTGCAGAGATATTGCTAGCTTGGAACATCGCAGCTAACGAAGCAAAAGGTTGTATCCCATATGAGCAGTATGGGCAACTTATAGTCGCACTGCTGGCGCAAAGAGCCAAGAAAAGACGAATTGATAACGGGCAAGTGGAAGAAACAGTAGGCGATGAAGACAATAGCGAAAACGAGGAAAATGAGCTAGACGACGGTAGCGATGTTGAAATGTGAATAGAATCAGCCGACTAAGACGCACGAAATAGATGTACATAATGTAAATACGATTATTAGAGAAATCTGATATGGCAATTGCTCATTTCTTTTGTATGTCATGCTCGCTACCATTTACAGCACAGAAAATAAATTGCATGCATCACCGTGTCTTGGAAACATTTTCCTACGTGTCTTGTAATTTTACCGTTGCGGAGGCCTGCGAGCAAAATTATTTTCAGCATTAACTTTTTCAGCACATATATTTTCTAAATATCGCAAAAAACAGCTAATGTCAATTATCTACCCTAATGTCAATTTCATCGAATAGCGTGTTGAGGGTTATTCGTCTGGGTCATCATGATTTCTAAACGGACAGGCAGAGCTTTTATCTCGTGTTTCGACCACTAGCTGAGATGGGGATCTCTCCGATGTATTTTGTGATTAGAGTGTTGACCACTTGCGGACAGCTGGTTTCAGTAAGTCGAATTCTTCGGGCAGTTTGGACCCCTTTCTTCAATTCGCAATCAATGCCCAAGCTAAGCCGACAGGCAGCTCCGATCCTGCAAACATTCTTCCCCATGAACAGACAGGCGGCACAGGTGCTGGCTGCTGACCACTAGCCGGCAGGAATTTGACTCAGCAATCTTTCCCATGTGGGCTGAGCGGCTAGTTTGTATTTATTCGGCATCCTCTATTCGTTTCTTTACACTTGTGATCTGCTAGCCACTAGACTTATAACATTCTCATTAGATGTAAACTCTAGTAGCTAGGGTGGTGACTTTCACAAGCTGTAGATTCACCTCAGATGAGGTGGTGTGCTGGAATTGGCACTGTGACATGTTCGTACTGTCACGTGTCATTTCCGGTATGTCATCTCCGGTGACTCTGCTTGTGTCAGTCTGACTATTTATTCCCGTATGTTATCAATTATTGAGTTCGTTCTTTATCCGCCGGGAGCGTTCTCCCCGCTGTCACTGTGTAGTTTCCAGCATGTTTTGAACATTCTTAATTAAGATAAGTTTGAGCCTACAACACCGTTATCCCGTGTTATAGTCAATTTTCACTTATTTTCAGTGTGTCGCGGCTTCACGTGACACAAAAATACCCCAAAAAACATTCTAAGCTAGGAGTATGCTGAAATCTGTATAGGCAGCCCTGACCGGGAGTCCCGGTGCAGGCCCCTATGACAGATTCCTAGGTAGCCAACACTGGACCGTGACTGATCCGTAAGCCCGTGCTGTGACACACCGAGTGTCACATGTAGTTAGACTCGAGACCGTTCCTCGGAATTCGCGGCCGGGAATTTCAGATTCATCGCCGCGAATCCTGACTCCGTGACCGTTCCGGGTATATCTAGCTTAATAGGGTTTATTTCTTATGAGAGTTTATCTATATTGGTTCACTGACTGTCTGATATCTTGAACCGGGATATTCCAGTAGGTCGTGGACCCATTCCACGCTATATTCCACAGCTAATTTGGCCATGATTGGCTAAAACAGCCGCTTTGAGAGGTGGTGCGCAACGGCGCGTTTGGGTACGAATGGGAAGTTTGAGATGAGCAGTTTGTAAGTGCGTCTTTGAGCCGCCGCTATGGGGATTCGACCTGGACCGGGCTTCGTTGGCGCAATGTCCTTTTACGGTATAGTTCTTGCCTTGGCCCAGCATGCTACCGCTTCTTGGGCTGGTGTCTGCAGCACCTTCGACCTCGACGACGTCTTCCAGTGCCCCTCGCTCGCATGGCTCTACCGCTCCTTACGTAACTGTGACGTCGCATTTTCCCCACGCCATTACCCTTACGCGCCCCAGCGTACCACCTCCCATCAGGCTTTCAGAATTATGGTTGTTCACACACGTGCGAAGAGGTCCCTCACGAGGGACTCCGACATCGACGCCTCGTTGAGGCTGACTGACGCGGTTCGCAACACACCGACGGCTAGATCACCGGCTGTTACGAACCCCGACCCTACTTCCAACACCGACGCCGACGTTGCGACGAGGAAGTACCTGCAGGAGCAGTCCAAGCTTGTGGACGAGGTCTACAAGGGGCGGCTCCATCGGACGTGGGCCAAGGGTATCCGCGAGGATATCCTTGGCGACAAGAAGCATCATTTCAGCGGCACGACTGACGCGGGTCTCCTCTCCGACGTGGTGGTTCAGCTACGTACGGAGTTTGAGTCCGCTGGGCTGGACCTCGTCTCGTTCGACCTGCTTGACGACCCCCAGGCTCTGGTGGTGAGCAAGGTGAACGCCCTTCTGTACGACGTGCTTGGGCTTATCGTTGAGAAGCACAGTAACGCCCACGTCTGGCTTACGGGTACGGACGCGTCTGCCGACCGCGAGATGGACGGCGTGCGCTGGTGGACATCGTGAAGCGCAGCGTACCTCTGGCGTTGCGGGAGTCCTTCCAGCAGGAGCATGCCGCGCTTGGTTATCCCGCAAACGTTGACCCGCAGCCGATTTTGGCTCGGGAACAACGTTTGGTGCGGGATAACAAGGCGGCCGACTGGACACCCACCGAGGCCACCAGGAAGCTCAGCCTGTACAGCAGGCTTGACCCGGTGTTCTACGCCGCGGTCAAGGTGCGTTACCCCATGGTGGCCGACCTCGCGTCGGTTTCCCTTGTGGCCTTGCGCTCTTTGGTCGTCGAGATTTACCAGGCATGGGCGCAGACGGACGTCGGGAAGGCCTTCCTGGCCAAGCCCGCAGGTGGTGACACGTCGGCCCTGCTCACCAGCAGCGAGCACCAGGCGCTGCTGGACAAAATCAACGAGCTGACCGCGCTGGTTCAGCAAAGGTACGAAGCGGCTCCGCCGGTGGTGCAGCGGCAGCAGGACCCGCCGCAGCGGCAGCACGGACAGCGCCGGCAGCAGCAGCAGCAGCGCGGGCAGTCGCAGCGGGGCTTCCGCATGGGGGTCCAATTCCCACCGGCAGTGGGCTACGATCGTGACGAGCAGCGGGCTAAGCCGCTGTGTACCCGCTGCAAGAAGATTGGTAAGTATCTTTACCACTTCTACCGCGACTGCCCTCTTGGCGGTCGCCAACATTCCCCTACTTCCGCCGCGGCTTTCTGCGTACCCATCGATGAGGAGGATGCGGAGGGAGTCCATGCGCTAGCCATGTGTGCTCTCTTCCAGGAGGCGGCAGATGATGGTGCTGAGGCCTTTGCCCGCGCGGCGACGGCGTACGGTCCGCCAGCGGTGCTGTGCGGAGGTGTCGTGGGCAGTAGTTCCGGCAGTTGGTGGGAGACTTACGATGAAAAGTTCAGGGGGCAGAGGCAGTGTGCAGAAATTATACAACCATCACAAGATTTTCTCTTGAAAATATATAAATTAACTTTATAGTGGAGCGCCCCCTGAATTTTCGAAACACTTCGGACTTGACCGCGCTTCAAGTAAGCGGTGAAATAAACCCTTTGGGGCATTTTAAAGCAGCTCTAGCGCAGTATTTTATTTTATTTGGTAACAATATTTTGTTTCAGAATGTCCACGCCTTGTTGTGGGCCACTCTAGAAGAGTTTAACGCTAGCGCTTGGAACGCTCTTTGGCTTTGGGAAGTTTCGACGAGATGGTGCACTACGATCTTCTAACAGTTGATTTGTATTTTATTTCCTTTATATTGTATGGTAACATGACAATTTTCTAGCTACGCTTAATCATACGCGTTTGCACTCGAAGTTTCTCTTGTTCACAAATTCACAGATCGGCAGACCCTTCGATAGCGGTAAAACTGCTATTCTGACGGCGATTTGGACTTTAACGGCGTCTTCCTCGCGGAAAACTACCCCATTTAAGTATTTTCATCACTTCATTTGGTTGAACTTTCGAGGAGATGGGTGATCTCTTCGCAACCCTATCTTTTTGACGACAGTTTTTTTCAGTTTGAATTGCGAACGTGGCATTAGCTCAAACTGAGCGCCAAACTGCGGTTTGGAGGTCTCGGTTAAAACCCGGGATGCCACACAATAGAAGAGTGTTCAACGACACTCGTTTACTTACCTTCTCCTTTTTGAAAGATTCGCAGGTTTCAGACCCTTCGATAGCGGGAAAACCGCTATTTTCACGACTATTTTGACTTCACGAGCGTTTTCCTCGCGGAAAACTACCCCATGTAAGTATTTTCATCACTTCCTTTGGTTAACTTTTCGAAGAGATGGGTGATCTCTTCGCAGCCCTATCTTTTTGACGACAGTTTTTTCCAGTTTGCATTGCGAACGTGGCATTAGCTCAAACAGAGCGCCAAACTGCGGTTTGGAGGTCTCGGTTAAAACCCGGGATGCCACACAATAAAGGTGTGCTTTCTATCTTCTTTTCACCCTCTTTGTTTGGACGTCCGATCTTTCCTTTTCTTTAGGCTTGGAGTTCTAACCTTTTCGTTCTTGCGTGCTCCATGTAGGAAAATTACGTTTCGAGTTTCCATCATCTATCTCTTCTACAAAGGTATGTTTCTTTTTACCAAAGAATGATCCTTGAACTGTTTGTTAAGGCCCTCAACAACTTGTTAAGGCATTGAACTTTTATTCAGGGCCTGAAGAAAAAGCTCAAGTGAGGTCTCGGTGAAAACCCGGGATGCCACACAATAAAGGTGTGCTTTCTATCTTCTTTTCACCCTCTTTGTTTGGACGTCCGATCTTTCCTTTTCTTTAGGCTTGGAGTTCTAACCTTTTCGTTCTTGTGTGGTCCATGTAGGAAAGTTACGTTTCGAGTTTCCATCATCTGTCTCTTCTACAAAGGTATGTTTCTTTTTACCAAAGAATGGCCCCCCTTGCTCATCTGCACCCTCCGCTCAACCAAAGAATGAGCGGTGGGGGGTGCGCACACGCATAGGGGGTGGGTTGAGCTCGAGGGCGCGCACACGCATAGGGGGTGGGTTGAGCTGAAGGGTGCGCACACGCATAGGCGGTGGG
>LGRX02002148.1:0-28924 GCA_001247695.2 Cymbomonas tetramitiformis
GCAGCTCACTTCAAGCCGAACAAATGGTTCTGTGCAACCTGTCACTTTTTTTGGGGGGGGAGCTCCTGCGTGAAGATGCTGAGGAATGCTGAGGAGGAGCACTCGATGCACACGGCGGTGAAGGAGCGCAACCTCTCGCTGGAGGCGGATGTGCGCCGTCTACAGGTGTGAGGCGGCACCGCTCCATCACACATGCCCTGCAGTTATGCTCGCGACCTGTACATTCCCGACAGATCCTTTTGCGCCATGGCGGGGAGAGGCTGTGATGGGAGTGGCAATGCGGGAGAGGGGAAGGGGAGGGGCTGTGTGATGAGGAGGTAGCAATGGGGAGGAGGAGGGGGCTGTGCGATGGGAGGTAGCAATGGGAGGGGGTTGAGGGGAGCTGTGTGATAAGGGGAGGTGGCAATAAGAGGCAGAGAGGGGGGAGCTGAAGATGAGTGAACGAATGCTTTCTGTTCAGGGCATGCATTGAGATGCCACGAGGGAGGAGCCGTGCAGATCTCCCGGTACAGGCACGGCAGGGCACTTCAGACGGTATAGGAATAGGGAAGAACGAGTTGAGCCTCCACTGATGATGCATGAGGCGATGCCCCCGGCTAGGACTTGAACACTAAATATGAGTCGAGCCCCAACTGATGGTGCATAAGGTGTTGCCCCCCGGGTAGGACCTGAACACTAACTTGTTGGCGGACCGCGACGCCGCCCTTGAGGAAGCTCGCCGCCTTGGGGACAAGCATGACCGGTGCGGCAGCCCGGCGTTGCATCCCCCCAGAGCACGCGCCAGGCTCCCCTCGCTCTGCGCATCTGCCATCTCATTCCGGTCCGCCATCTGTAGCTGCCTGCGCTCTGCCACAACATCAGCGCTGTCATCACCGTTGAGGCTGCCTGCTCAGCCGGCCTTCCGCTGCGCGTCAGAGAGTGACTCCTGCATGCTGAGACTAAAGTGCAGTAGCCGTGTGTATCCCACGCCCCCTTCAATCCCGCCCCTGGCGCCAGGCCATGCACGTGCCTGCAGGTGCGGACTGGGGAGACCTCGGATTGGGGGAGTGGGGGGCGCGTGAGGCAGGCTGACGCGAGACCGCAAGGAGCTCGCAGATCAGCGCAGCCAGGCGAGGCGTCTTGCCAGCCAGCCCTTCCCAGCAGGCCCGCCGGACGAACTTGGGGATGCTCGGCGGGTCTTCATCTTGGACATGGCGCAACGCGCGAGCTCGGCTGCTATCGGGGTTGTTCTGGAGATCGAAGCGCAGCGCAGCGATGGCAGAGTTCGCAATGCCATCTTGAGTGCCTGCAACTGCGTTGCAACGCGACACCTGGCATCCCTTCAGCTGTGCAAATCCGTGTCTTTCCCGTCCATTTCGATCTCGGCAGTTTTCGAACAATTTGACGGATTTGACCCGCGTGTGTGAGCTACAATGAAAGTCATGCAATGTGTCCGGTGACGCCGGGTGTGTGTCCTGTATGCTCCCTCCGGAGTATGGCCTGAAGGGTCGTCTTGCGGGACTGGTTTGTGCTGATACTGCTGACTGTGAACTCAGAATGCGCATGGGGGAAATCAGCGATTGCACAGGATGAGAGCCTGCCGCCCTGCGGGTCTCGGATACCACGTGGCACATTCACCTCGCGGAACCCCGTCGTATCGCTTTGGCACGACTAAGATGGCAGAGGGAGGGGTGTGCACGAGGGGGGGGCGTGAGTTTTCCAGATGCAGAAGGTGAAACGGGCGCTGCTCGACGCCGCGGCGCAGGTGGAGGCTCCAAACTATGCCTTTAGCTCGCTCGTGGCTGTGGTGGCAACCCCAGTCATGTCTTTGGAGCCAGTTTCAGACCCTTGCATGTTATGCGCGATGCAGGGCTACGATGGCATTCTAAGAAGTATCACCTTCCACGGGGGGCCTGATGGTGCAGGACCGGAAGGAGAAAGATGAGCTTAAGACGCGGCTGCGGGAGGCTCAGGTGGGTGGTGTACACCTTCCAGTGGGTGTCATCTTTCCTGCAAGGTCCGGATGCCGCCCTCAGGCATCGGATGGCACCCAATACATATACCTTGTAAATTGGCAATTTGTAGACGCGCGATTTATAAATACATGGGTCACATAACGGCCCTTGCAACTCGGGTGGTAAAGAGCAATGGTAGGCCAGGAGGTTCCGAATCGGACGCCTGGCGCTGTTTATGGGTGGGGCGAGCCTGCTGGGAACTAGCGATGGGCAAAGCTGTGAGAGGAAAGAGATTCTTCTCTGGCTCGCAGTATATGGGACAAGAGTGCTCTCGGGATGGCAAATGTGGCATCTTCCTGAAAGTGCTTGGTGAGGGCTGCGAGAGGCAGGAGGACAATCGGAGGAAGCAGGAAGAGATCCGTAGTCTGCGCCTCATGCTCTCCAAGCTCAAGGGCAAAACGGAGGCCGCTGTCAGCGTAAGCCCCAGTATAGGATACCATGGTCGGAATTCCCGATCGATCTCGAATCCTTTCCGGAGCGATCGTTTTCAGAAATGTTTAGAAGAGTTGCGCCAGTGTGAAACTCAACAGAGCCAAAATTTCAGTGCAGAACCACAGCATAAAACACTCGCTGTACTTTGCTTAAATGCGAGTTAGTATGCATTTTCACACACATATTGTCTCCATAAGTTCATAAATGCATATGCATTCATACGCTATGGTTTCAATCAAGTTTTACGCTCTCATGCTCAAGATTTGCTTGCGATGTGTGGCACTTTTGAGCTTCGTTTTCGAGTTTCCCAATTTTTCATTCTTGCTGAAATCGAAACACATCGATCTTTTGGACGCTACCCCTGTGTTCCCCACCTTCGAAAAGCCTTAAGTCCTAGAGGACATGCGGAACCGCGTGGTACCAACTCACCTTTATCGTGCATCTCACCAAATATTCTTTTGAGCCGCTCCAGCGGCCATCGCGAGAATTTGGTCTCCAAACATGGAACGCACAACTGCCGCCCAAATATTGCGCAAGTACTGTGCAATATTTCGGTGATATGCCCAGTGGTGTGTCGGTTTCACGCTCACAACGCAACGTGAATTCGTTTGCGTTTTCCATCCGGATACGAGGGACTTGAAATAACCCAACCTGCCTTGTTCATCTTCGCGGAGCGCGTGATGCAAGGCACATTGGGTGACTTCAAGAGTTGTTTCTACTTCGCAAAGCAAAGAAGAATACAACATATCCTTGCACAGGCCCGGAATGTTCAGGACGTGCAGGCGCAAAAAATCATTCAGATTTCCAGGCTAGGGTTTCCCGCAGGCCTGAGCGTTGACCATTTCCCCAGGTAAGTCAACGCCCGTAGCGGTTGATCCAAGGGTCGAAATCCATTTCCGAGACCTGTTTTTCAGCCGCACCCCACTTCATATCCATAGCCGCGAGGAAATCTTCATTTGAGAAAGTTGGCGTCGACCTCGGTTTCCTATACCCAGCGCGTGGACCAGGCCCACCTCTGCAGGTCACAAGCGGCGCCTCGTCACGCGTGCAAATAGCACATGCAGCGCACAGTGCAGCTGCAGCAGAGGAAACCACCTAACCCCGTCATCAAACTGGTTCGCACCCCCCCCTCGGAAAGCGTAAGGGGAGAGAGAGGGTCCAGGGAGCGTGAGGAGCTGGGCGACAACGCAGGAAGCATGCCGGCTTTACGAGCAGCTTAAGTTGGTGCACCTCCAGCCTCGCAGTGGAAGCCGAGGCGGAAGCTCCAGATCAAGCTCGCGGCAATCGTCGCCTCGCGGGCCGAGTATCCGCCCCCCTCTGGATGATGCCTCGCTGTGCGTTCTTGTCCACTTCTCCGAAGAGCCTCAGACATGACTTGCCCGTGTCACCCCCTGCGAGAGACCCCCTGAACCTTGGACATGGGCGCCCGTGTCACCACCTGCGAATGACTCCCTGAACCTTGGACATGGGCGCCCGTGTCACCACCTGCGAGTGACTCCCTGAACCTTGGACACGGGCGCCCGTGTCACCACCTGCGAGAGACCCCCTGAACCTTGGACACGGGCGCCCGTGTCACCACCTGCGCGAGACCCCCTGAACCTTGGACATGGGCGCCCGTGTCACCACCTGCGAGTGACTCCCTGAACCTTGGACATGGGCGCCCGTGTCACCACCTGCGAGTGACTCCCTGAACCTTGGACATGGGCGCCCGTGTCACTGCCTGCGAGTGACTCCCGCGCAAGAGGCTGATGGCCGAAATAGAGTTGCCCTCAGCCCGCACACCACGCCACGTGGCAAACCCCTGCGAGACTGATCGCGTTAGGAACGTTCATCTCAATGTCACCTGGGGGCCCCGCGATTTTGGCGTGCTATAAGTCAGTCCAGTCATCCTTTGAGCTCACAGGTCACTAGTTCAATCTCTCTGGCAATATCTAAGCAGCTGGTGCGGTGGATCGCAGTCAACGCTGCAGTCTCCCTTCACCGCCAGCAGCCTCGGAGCCCCCCATGACCGGTGAGCGGGCGGAGATATGACCTCCCTCACCTACGTGTCCCATTGCTTTCAACCTGTCACCCGTCTGCCATGCTCCCGGGCAGCTCATAGAGCGGACGCGTGCCGGCAGCAAGCGAAGCGGCCCACATGCTTTGTCTGCCAAGTCTGAGGGGTATGACGTGGAGGTGGATATGATGCAACACCCTAAATCCTTTGTGCGCATCTCAGAGAGCTGCTGCCAAAAGAGAGGGGATGCAACACCCTAAATCCTCTGTGCGCATCTCAGAGAGCTGCTGCCAAAAGAGAGGGGATGCAACACCCTAAATCCTTTGTGCGCATCTCAGAGAGCTGCTGCCAAAAGAGAGGGGATGCAACACCCTAAATCCTCTGTGCGCATCTCAGAGAGCTGCTGCCAAAAGAGAGGGGATGCAACACCCTAAATCCTCTGTGCGCATCTCAGAGAGCTGCTGCCAAAAGAGAGGGGATGAGCCGGCCTGCACACTCTGACCAAGCCCGGTATACATTGAGTGCAGGTGAACACGATGAGGCTTCAACAATCGAGCAAGCTCACACCGCAGCGGAAGAAGAAACTGCAGAATTAGGCACACTCTCAGCACCCACAGATGTTGTGAATGCCGCGATGTTAATGGCATTCCCCACAGACGCTGATGCTGAGGAGAAAAGTCCAGAGCCTGAGCTCGAGGCTGCAGCAGCACCAGCTGACGTCGTCGATGCCGCCGTGGCGTTGGCCTTCCCCGCGGAAGGAGATGCCAGCCAGGAGGCTGCCGAGCCTGAGCCTGATCAGGACGGCGACACGGGCCCTGCACCGGCAGCAGCGCCAGACGACATCATTGCTGCCGCCATGGCGTTGGCCTTCCCTGCAGAAGGAGATGCTAAACAGGAGACTGCCGAGCCTGAGCCTGAGAAAGACACCGACACGAGCCCCACACCGGCAGCAGCACCAGACGACGTCGTCGATGCCGCCATGGCGTTGGCCTTCCCTGCAGAAGGAGATGCCAGCCAGGAGACTGCCGAGCCTGAGCCTGATCAGGACGGCGACACGGGCCCCGCACCGGCAGCAGCGCCAGACGACATCATTGCTGCCGCCATGGCGTTGGCCTTCCCTGCAGAAGGAGATGCCAGCCAGGAGACTGCCGAGCCTGAGCCTGATCAGGACGGCGCAGACGACCCGGAGCCTGAACCCGATGCAGAGGGAGAAGAAGAGGCTGGCGCGGAAGACGGCGACAGCCCATCCCCTGACGCGGAGGAAGCGGATGGGGCGGAAGACGGAGGAGCGGAGGATGAAGACGGAGGTGCGGAGGACCAGGCTGCCGGAGACGGAGGGGGGAACGACGCGGCTAAAGAAGATGGAGGAGAGGAGGATGCAGCTAACAAAGATGGAGGGGGAGATGCGGAGGCTGACGAAGACCAAGGAGGGGTGGAGGAGGCTGACGAAAACGAAGGGGGGAGGAGGAGGCTGACAGAGACAAAGGGGAGGAGGAGGCTGATGAAGATGGAGGAGAAGACAGAGGAAGAGGCTGGCGGAGACGAAGGGGCAGAGCAGGAGTCTCAAGATGACAGAGGGGAAGAGCAAGAGGCTGAGGAACATGGAGGGGTGGAGGACGAGGCTGAGGAAGATGGAGGGGTGGAGGACGAGGTTGAGGAAGATGGAGAGGCAGAGGAGGACGTCGACGAAATGGTAGAGGATGCGACGGCTGACGCGGAGGAGTGTGGTGAAGATGAAGGTGCTTCCCGCCGCGCCACGTGTGACTCTCGCAGACAGGGCTGAGAGCATCCTGGTGACGGTGACTCTCGCAGACAGGGCTGAGAGAATCCTGGTGACGCTGACTCTCGCAGGGTTGCTGCCTTCCCTTGCCTCATTCCTAGCCGCAGTCGTTCAACCATTTGTATGGCCGTGTTGAGCGAGTGCCAGCTCAGTGTTCGATTCCGTGAGAGCGCTGTCAGCACCCGAGCAAATCTTTTCTCTCTTGGAGCGTCCTGGCAGAGCCCCAGGCAAGGAGTCGCGTCTGCCCATGAGATCAGATTGGGCGTGAGCTCGAAGCAAGAGGTGCGCTGCAATCTGTCTCGAAGAAACTTTCTCATTCGATTGCTCAGAGTGCGTCGCCTAGCCTGGCCTTGTGGGGGGGCACGCGGCGGATCAGTATCAAGAAGCAGCCAACTCGGGGGCCTTGAAGATGAATGACACAGATGACGCCGGTATTGAGGGTGAACCAGCGGCCCTCGTGCAGGTGCGCGGCGAGATCTCACAGTATGAAGTATTCCTGGTTGGGACAATGAGAGGATGAATGAGGCAACGGCACCGGCATATCATCGGCATATCACCGGCATATCGCCGGCATATCATCGAGGACTGATTTTGGCGGATGTTGTTCTAAGGTCGAGGAAACCCTTCGAGGGGGCTTCCTGTACCCTATAGCCATAGTGCATACCTGATACCTCCTGTATGGCTTGGTGTATGAAAGGGCAACATGTCTGCGCCAGGATTTGAGATGAGAAAGAGTGGAGGTGAGCGAGAATGACATGGGAGTAGGCAGTGCTGCGGGTAGAATGATGATGCGATGGAGCAATTGTGGTAATTGTTAGAGAGCTATGAGACTGCGCTCACCGGGGGCTGAAGAAATGAACAAGATATGATGGATGCCTTTCGTAATGGACAAATGTTTATATTTGAAAGGGCATTCTCGTATAAGATATATTTTGATCCGGGTTGGCGTGTTCATGGGTATCATCCAATGAGCACAGTATGAACACAGTGAACACACAAATGCTTGTTGTGTATTACAGGATAGTATGTTGGTTGGCTGGTGTTGATCCTCATGTAGCAAAGCTGCAGTAAGAATTATCATCGCCAGAAAATGGCTGACTGAATTCAAGTACAAATATGTTGAATGTGCAGCGCGCACACGTAGGACTGTGCCCATTGCTGAATTCAGTGCAACACTGCCAGGAGGTGCACTACATAAGGATTCCACTGTTGTGTTGTTGACTTGTGATATGATTATTTTGTCAAAATATCATAGTATGCGAATCCGTTGACATCCGTGCATGTGCTTGATGAATGAATTTGGATCAGCTTAAGTCCCATAACGCCTCCGTTGTTTGCTGTTGCCATTACCACACGTCGCATAGTTATACATGTACATTTTCTACTTCGATCGATTGGTCTCGCTTCGGCATCCTCCATAACTCGTACTCCAAAATTCTGTCCTTGTCGAATAAGGATGAATCATTGGTAGTAACAGCTAAACAGGGGAAGGGATGCGTGATGTGAATATATCTGTTTACAGTCGTAATTTTCATTGGGAAAT
Source organism: Cymbomonas tetramitiformis (assembly GCA_001247695.2). Classification (NCBI taxonomy): domain Eukaryota; kingdom Viridiplantae; phylum Chlorophyta; class Pyramimonadophyceae; order Pyramimonadales; family Pyramimonadaceae; genus Cymbomonas; species Cymbomonas tetramitiformis. The sequence continues at coordinate 7,746 of LGRX02002148.1, forward strand.
GTCGCTCATTTTCGCAGCAATCCCTTAGGTATCTCGAGGATTTGCTCAAACTGGCTACCCGGTCAGCATCCATCAAATCAGCTCTGACTCATAAAACACTTCGATCCTGGATTTTCTTCCTCAAATTGCATAGACCCATCACGGTATCGCCGTCGCCATCGCGAGGCTTGACCGACATCTGATCATGGCAAATCAGACACCTCCAAGCAACATTCTGCATGTTTCAAGATTTTCGGTTCCCATGATATATCACATGAATTCAGTTTTAAAGTGATGGAGTCCATATGATATTCATTTGTGTAGAGGCGTTGTTCATGCTGTAAGACGCATGTTTCGCGGCTATTTCTGTTCCCGTATGGGCAAAAAATCGCCAAAACTGTGACTCCAAATTGATTGCCCTTTTTATGACTTTGGCGTTTTTCTCACCATACATTTATACTTTAGACTGATGGACAACCTGCGGATTTCATTTGTGTCAGTGCCATTCATGATTTATCTTGAAATATATCAAACTATTGAGATACCAATACCATCCCTTGATAACAGCGTTCAGATCTAAAAAGGTTCTCCCTTGCACTGGCGGCGCGGTTTGTACTCATACTTGAAACATGATTTGAATGGTTGCACCTCACTTTCGACCAAGCAGCAAACCTTAACGTCTTGCGAAATGTTTGTGCTGCTGTCGACGCAAGTCGTACTTTTAGGATTTTTAACTAGAAGTTTAGAATCGGACATGGTTCCACATCGATCGCTCAAACTTTCAAGTTATTCTTACAAGGTGCTCACCTCGATGGCAAAAGAAATGTTCACGGATAGGTCCTCCAGTGCTGCTTTGATTTACTCACATATGTATCTGCTAGCAATGTTTTGCTTTACTTACATTATTTACATTTCTTGGCTTTAGTGGCTTTATTTACATGTCTGCTATGTTATGTATGCTTTTTTCCCCCAAGGCTATTTCGATGTCTGGCAATTTCATGGCTGACCATCCATACGTTTGTCCTCATCTATGCCCCCGTAACAAAGCGTGCCTCGCAAATCGCCTGTGACCCGGTGGGCATTTTGCACGCGGCGCAGGGGACGGCCCAGGACCAGGATGTTGTATGTGTGTTGGCTCAGCCATCCACTTTGAGGTGACGTCCGAGAAGCTGTAGCTTGCAAAGCCTAAGGCGACGTCTAAGGTAGACACGTTCCCTTTGCCAAGCAGTGAGCCCGCTATCATGGCTAAGATGGCAAGAGTACCCAGGACAGCTGGCTCCTCCTCGCGGCCATTGGCGTAGCGCTTCACCACTATTTTGCCGCAGCTATATATTAGACGCCCCACGCATCCACCATCGAACTTGCTCATACGGTATTGCCCTTCGCGCACAATCTCAGGTAGGGACACCGCTCGGGCGTTGGCAACTTCACCGCCGCGACCACGTTCAGCAACATAACGGATGTCAGGCTTCCAAACCCAGCGGGCATCCACGTGAGTCCCGAACGTAAACGACTTCCGACCGTGGCATAGGTTATGGCCGAAGACACCACCTTGCAACTAAGCGCCACCGAAATCGGGTGCTTGTCGCAAACGGCGTGAGACACGTTGGCAGCGAGACCCGGGATCAACATCAAGAGCCAGAGCCAAACTCCGTCGACTTGAGATCTTGGTTCGGTTTGTTCCGTGTTACACTCTGTAAACGCACGGCAGACCCCACGGGTCAGCCACCGTGGTATGATATACGTCACGTGAGGGAGTGGGGCGACGAGGGGCGAAACAAAAGATCAAGATCAACTCAGAGTGAACCATGTCTGCAAGCTCACGGCTGCGAATCACGCCATTCAATCGTGAGTAGCGGTATGCCGGCAATATACGGAACCACACATGTATGTGTTGTCGAATCTGAGGCCCGGCCTGCTTTCTTATTCCGGGTTCCCGTTAAGAAGGAACAGTTTCGGGACCGCCTCTTAAAACGTATTGCGTTATCACGTGGCTGTTGGGACAGTTCGCTTCCTTGTTTCCGGAGAGAAGCATTCACTAGCTTCAGATCGTTGTTGTGCCATGGAGGTTTCCCCTTGCATCCTTGAAATGCACACGGCGATGACATCATGTTTACTGGGAAGTAGTTCAGAAAAATGAAAATTCTCGGAGCTACACCTACGACACGTGCGGTAAAACTTTGGTGAAACTTTGGCAAGCGAATAAAGGTTGGAATTTGGTTCTGGTGCTGGTTCTGGTTGCTATAGCACTCCCTGGAGATAGCGCCCTGAGATCTCAGCGCATCCATATCTCCAGGGAGTGCTGTAACCACCATTTTGAGATAGCACGCGAAAACCAGCAAACAATATTGGGAGAGAAAACTTGCTTCCAAAACAAAGTATATTTCATATAATACAAGGTATACAACACAGTTTTTATCATCCAAGCCCATGAAATTGTTCTGATAATCTGGACGGGAAAATCAAATCGCTCTGATATTTCATAAACAACTAGAAAGATGACAGTATTCCAACTGCATCACAAGCGAACCAAATCATGTGGAACCTTTTGGACTGTTGCTGCGCTATCATGGCACTAGCGATGATAAAGATCTTCTAGCTGCATCTTCAACTGATCCAGTTCAGCATCCTGTAGTGTCTTATCCGGTTGCTCTGTAGTAGCTTGCGCACAATTGACCCCCTCTTGCTCCTCATGCGTCACCCCGTAGTGTCCTTGGCGCAGGCGGCATGCGCGCTCCCAATCCGTCATTTGCAATGTTTGCTTCGGGGGAGTGAACAATCCGAGCATGACAGCACTGCGCATACCCATGCCCCCCATTGCATCAGTTCTTGTGGCTTCGCCCAGCCAGCATCTCCTCAACAAGCATCTCATCAACAAGCATCTCATCAACAAGCGATGGTATTTCACCGCAAGTGAATGGCGGAGGACACCAGTGCGCGCCGAAAAGACAGTGTCCCCGCGAAGAGCATGCCCAATGCCGGGTTGAATCTCACACACGCACAGAGAGAGGCAGCAGTGCGCCGGCAGTGCGGATGCAGAGGGACTCGGGTGGCTCAGTGAGGCTTAGGGGGTCTCATTCTTCACTAGTAAGCTCCGGAGAATCCGAGTAAGTGTCCCGAAGTGTGTGCTGAATCCTCTGATCCCCGGTGTGTGTACATAGTGCAGCCGGTCTTCTGTGGCTACGGAGTGCCAAACGAGTCGGTCCAAGGATAAGCGCACACAGGCCTTCACAAGCACTTTCCCTAGAAGTACCGCAGAGGTGTGGATGGCTTTGGCAGCCGCAAAACCACTTCTGTTCCCGATCTACGGTCGTGACAAGGGGCAAACGCAGGGGATGGGCGCTACCTTCTTCCTACGACTCGGCACTTAAAGCCGGCAGTCTTACAGAACTCGATCAGCTTCTGCCACAGCGCACCACAGACCCCCTCGCTGCTATCAGACCCGTCGCTTCCGAGGTGCAACCATTCCCAGCGCAGCCAAGACGATCGAAACTAGTAAAGAGCAAGGCGTGCTTTAGCCCTACACAACAGGCCCTTTCTTATGCAGCTGCCACATTGCCACAAGAGTCTGGCGTGTTGCATTGCAAATGCGGTGATTGTTGTGGCAAGGCTCATCAGCCTCTCGAGCTATGGATCGAGGAATCAGCAGCGACTCGCGCAACCTCCCGCATCAACCAGAGGCCGCAAGTCTTGGGCAGATCCAGCGGTAGCGTGTGCTTCAAGGAATAATGGCAGCAGGAATCAAGCACTCAGCACTAGGAGCGCATGGATATGGGGGAAATGACAGCCGATGAAAATCACTCCGTGAAAATAATTGTTCGTAGCAAAGTGTCAGATGTCCGGCTCAAGGAATGTGAGCATCGTAGAGGCCACATGAACGCATGGCGCCAAGAGCTGCACGCCTTGGCGCGACAAGAAGACTTCCAGCATCTACTGTTGAACAGTTTGAAGGCGAGCAGTTACCTCTGGGGACAAAGCTTCGACTATGGGGATCTGGCCCATTTGGGACGTGAGCAGGCTTGCGTACCTGCAACCTCACATTTGTCCCATCAGCCGAAATGCGCCCCCCACACTTATCGCGGACACATCGAGGAATTGATCGCAGCACATGCTTTCCCTGGCAGCTGACTTAGCGACAGGTTCGGTGGCTTGCCAGCACAATACTTGAGGAGATGAAAGACCCTCTTCGGTGGAACTTCTACAAAAAAGTGCTTCTCTTCGACAACGCCGACAAATGCAGCCTGGAGAGCCAGGCCTTCTCCGACGAGTGAAAGACAGGAACTAGCTGGAGCCGTTCGATCCCTGTCACTTGCCATCCTCTTCACCAGGGACTGCTGGAGCCGTTCGATCTCTGTCACTTGCCATCCTCGGCACCAGGGACTGCTGGAGCCGTTCGATCCCTGTCACTTGCCATCATCTGCACCAGGGACTGCTGGAGCCGTTCGATCCCTGTCTTGCCATCCTCTGCACCAGGGACTGCTGGAGCCGTTCGATCCCTGTCACTTGCCATCCTCGGCACCAGGGACTGCTGGAGCCGTGCGATCCCTGTCACTTGCCATCCTCTGCACCAGGGACTGCTGGAGCCGTTATATCCCTGTCACTTGCCATCCTCTGCACCAGGGACTGCTGGAGCGCAAAAGGATCATGCCCGGTGCGACCGAAGTTGCTGAAATGTCCAATGTCCAAGGAAAAAAAACCGCCGAACTCAAAAGTGGCACAAGGTCGCATCATTCCTGCCGAGCAGCCTCGCATCATTGACATTCATACTGTTGAGTTACCCAACCTACCCTAGGTCACCACCGTCGAGTGACACCGCAATAGGACCACACACATCAGTACCTGCACCTCCAATTGAGGCATCGGTATCGAGCAGCTCCGATGGCCCCCGATCCGCCACCACCGAGCAGCCCCGCATGCCCGAGGTCCACCATCGCCATGCAGCCCCGCATGCCCTAGGATAACCATCGCCGAGTGAGAAGTATCGCTGCGGAGCAACTCACACACGGCCCAGGTCTGCCAGCGCCATGTGAAAACTCACACGGGCAAAGCAACCCGGTGCCCCCCAGGATGACTTCCGCCGAATGAGGACTGCGATGCAACCCTGCCTGTACAAGAGCGAATCACAGCAATGCAACCCCGCCTTTACAAGAGCGAATCACAGCGTTGTGAGGACTGCGATGCAACCCCGCCTTTACAAGAGCGAATCACAGCGTTGTGAGGACTGCGATGCAACCCCGCCTTTACAAGAGCTAATCACAGCGTTGTGAGGACCATCACCACCACGTCGCCCCGCTCGCCCCCGAAGCACCGCCGCTGAGCGACCCCGAGTGACTCCACCTACTTCACCACCCTAGGAACCCTCCGACACGCGCCAGGCATACCGCCGCTGAGTGACGCACGCATCCCTCCCTCCACGGTCGACAGTCCCCTCCTGCCCTATGACCGTCACCACCGAGCTAACCCGCCTGGCTCTGCACCACCACTGCCAAGAAAGAACCATCACCATGAAGCAAACCCGCCATCCCCAAAAACCAACATCATTGAGGACCCTGCCCGCGAATCATCATTGCCGAGTACCGACCACCACCAACTTCCACTCCCCTTCGCCTGGACAGTCTCTGCCATGCAAACGCGCCTATCTCATCTCCGCTGACGCCAAGAGAGAGCCACCAACCCTAGCAGCTGCACATAAGCCCCAGAACCAACCCTAGCAGCTGCACATAAGCCCCAGAACCAATACTGTTGGGTGTTCCTGCCCGAGGACCACCACTGCCGACAGCGGATCTTTGACACCTGGCACCCTGTCTCCCTGAAATCATCAATTCCGAGCGACCCCGTCGCCCGAGGACCACCGCTGCCGAGCAAGGGCCACCACCACTACCAACATCCAGCCTCATGGACCATCATCGCTGAGAGACAGTTTCTACCCCTGAATCCCAACAACGAGTGAGAATCGTCACCACTGAACAAACTTGCGCACCCGAGGAAGTCCGCTGCTGAGCTAATCCGCCCCCGAACCATCAACAAACAACTCTGGCCGCCCCAAGAGACCGCCGCCGCCATGCAGCCCCGCCCCAGGAACGCCTCCAAGCCTGAGTGACCCCACCTGCCCCAGGAACACCTCCAAGCCTGAGTGACCCCACCTGCCTCCAAGCCTGAGTGACTCCACTCCCCGCACTTCCACCAACGCCGAGCGAACCCAGACTTCAGTACTAATAAAGAAGCGCAGAAGCTGCATTTCCAGTCACCTTTCAGCATCTGATTTTCCTGCGAATGCAAGGATAGTGTCATCAGGCATCCCGCACTCCGATTTTCGCTGTACCGAGTACACCTGCAGCACCCTCAACGTCACCACTCAGCATCTTCTAGTGAGGTCTAGGTACCCTCAAAATACGAGCAGGTTGATGGCGGTTTCAATCTCCTGGCGAGGGCAGCTGTGCGACAAGGACGATTTCTGCTTCACATCCCGGCCATCCCGGCAGCATGGCCGCCAACACCAGGAGAGTCCCCAGCCACTCGCGGCCCTAGCAGCACGATTCAGGAAGGGGCGGAGCGAGAGGGCGCGACTCACTCCTTCCTGGGAGGTTCCCACGCCGAAAAGTAGTACGTGTACGGCAGGTGCATCAGTAAAGTCGCTGAGGTCGGTCCACCAATCGGTGGAGAGTGCACCCCATCCCTTATCGTCGTCGAGCTCCCGACACTCCTCATCGAAAAAGCCGAACTCCATCCACTCCCTGCTTCCAAGACCAGCCCCCGTGGAGAAGTGAATGACTTCGTAGAGACCCTCAGCGTGCCAGGGCGCCCCAGCCGGCACGTGCTGAATTCTAAATTGTTTTGTGGGCTTTCGCCATGAGGGCGGCCAAGGCATAACGACGATACTTCTCATACCAGGGGAAAAACAACCTCAAACCATGAAATTTCCCTGCTTAAATTTATCTGCCTGTGATAAAATATTTGTGCGTGCAAACTGATTTGGCGAGCGGCGTGCCCTCAGCCAACGCGTGTGGCTGGTGTGCGCCATATTTTCTCAAGTTGGCGATGGAAATCCGTACAACGCTCTTCTATCTGTGATAGTGGTGAAAGCAAACAGAAAAACACAAATCAAAGCGTCGGAACTCATATGCACCTGTCAATGTCATCTTCATCGTCCGAATCGTCCACGCCTGCAAGTAATATCGCGCGCATTAACGTTGCTGAGTTAGCTGCGTAACAGATGCGTAACAACCTGACATGGCAGCAGACTATGCAATGCGCGAAGAGTGTGACTTCGACTTCGACTACGAATAGTCTTCAATGCTTGATTTTGAAGCCTGGCTCAAAATTGCAAGTGCCATTCTGCTGAAGGTGGGTTTCGGCAAAACCCGTGGCTCGAGCAGCGTGCGCCAGTAAGGTTGGTGCATCATTTTCTTTTGAAACGTCTCAATATTTGAGAGTGAGAGGAATGTGGATCAGTAAAAATTTGTTGATACCAACTCTAGGAGGTAGAGAGCGTTGCCTGCCACGCACCTTCAAAGTCACGATTTGAGGCGCATGGTCTCACCGAGCGCTGCTTGGGCGCAAAACGGACGAAGCCCGTGAAGTCCCCCCGGCGCAGGCCGGTGTATCCTTTGCGGGCAATCGTACTATTGAAGGAACAGTTTTGCGGCAGCGAAGGGGCCGCCTTGTGTGAACGCGAGCTGAACGAAACACACCGGGAAAACATTCCGCTCACACAGATCTTCTGGCCAGAGCACAGGGGTATAGAAAGGGTACTCGTTCAAAAGTTGAGTTCGACTTCCGCCAGGCGAACTATTGGCGATGACGCCGTTCGTTCGCTCAATGGAATATGTTGTTGATTTAGTAACGTATTTTCACTAAGATATTGGTAAGCAGTGGAGTTTTCGTCTTTACTGTATTCTTCGTTTTGTGAGATGAAATGTACAGCACCAATTGTAACAAGTGGCACCCGTATCTTTTGAAGGCTTCCCAGGTACCAGTCCACATCGAGGGGGGAGAGCTCGGTCCCATTGTTAACGTAAGGATGTGACAAACGACTGTTCGGAGCCGATCCACCTTACATCCTGTTACAAATCAGCACTCCGATGGAATGATGGACATCGACATGGGATCTACAAGTCAGGATATATTTGGTACCATCATATCAGATGCAGAGTGCAGCGTATTTGGCAAATAAGGAGGAGACAGCAGAGCCAGGGGTGATTTCAGTCTAGAGTCTTTGTTGATCTGTGACCAAAGCTTCAAAATCGGTTCAATCGATGGGGCATGAATGCAAGATGCGAAACCTATTATTGATGAGCTATTGGCTATTTACAAACACAGTCATGTTCGATGTGACATAAGCGCGGGTTATTCGAAGACGTGGCATAATAACGATATCTCAATCTGGTCCCACAGAACGGGAGGACATAATCTGATTCGAAATGAGTCTAGTAAGTTTATATACAATCATATGATGCAATAGTTATGTGACACATCTACCCTACGGACCCCCCTAGCTACCCTAGCTACCCAATAATCACAACTGTAAAGCTAGATGCATGTCACGGCATTCTGTGGGCATTGCGGAGACATATGATCCGGAGACCTACTCCGGAACCGGAGTCTCTGAGCCGCGGCGATCGAGGATCGATGATTCGAGCATCGAGGTTTGTTACATTTTAGAAGCTCAGAGACAGCCTTCGGACTCCATGACAGTTACAAACCCTAAGTCATAACATCTAAATATAGCCGATCCGAAGGCTCTGGCCCCCAGAGTACCAGAGACCCACATACAAAGCAAACCCTGCCCTGTACTATAGGCTGAAAGGGGCGACCACGGCCTCATGGGAACCGCGGTTCATCATTCTTCTTCTTTTTGTTGTTGCGTTCCTTCTCAAGTTTCGCTGCGCGCTCCGCTACTGCCTTCTTGGCCTTTTTCAATTTCTTTTCTTGTGTGAGATATATAGCTACGGGTATAGATCGGGTTATAGTCAGAATGCTTTCACTTCCGGTGTTTGCATAAGTTAGAATAAACATAAGATAGTCTCGGCTTTATGCCGGAAACCCTAAACCTGTGACACCCGTACTGTACGGAGTACTAGTACAGATAACAGGAAGTGACACACGGTGTGTCACATCCAGCACACCACCCTGGACTATTACGGAGGAAGAGTTAGGGTGGAGCAGGGTTGTTGCAGTTAGAACACACACCATCTCAAGCGGTGGAAACAATTCTAGAGGGGGCCTGTGCTCTTGGCCAGGGCGGTCCCAAATCTCTAGCTAGCCGTGCACACAGGGAGGCATCTTGGCCTTGAAGCTGATCTAGCAGGGCTACTAGCAGTCACAGAGCAACTCTAGCCACTTTGAAAGTGGTCCACAAAGCAGAGTTCACTGTAGAAGTTGCCGTTGTCAATCTCAAAGTCCAGATTGAAGATGTCAAAAGTGTCAAAGTCCAAAGAACCAGAGTCCAGATTGAAGTTGTCGTCGGGGTCAGCGGGTCCAGAGTCCAGAAAGGCGGAGTCACGGAAGAAGTCCATTGCGCAATTCTGATAATTGAAGTACTGCCCGGACACCACCGCCCGTGGAGCAATCTCCGCGCCACAAAGTGCAGAGGCGGTGACGGTGTCGAGCAAAGCCATGCTCACACACATGAACAGAGCCGGCAGTGCCGCTGCCGTGAGGAGACTGCCAATTGACGGTGTCCGGACACCACCAACCCGTGGAGCGGGTGGCGGTGTGTCCACATGCAATTCCTCGTCGCCAGACTCGGAGTCAGCGACGCTGGCCGAATCATGCGTGGAAGAAATGTACGGAGGCAGGGGTGTGAAGGATTTAATTGAAACCTGTGGCTCGGGCTCGAAGAAGCCCAATTTCACAGACGTGCCGTCCATAAAGGACTGCTCGAAGGGGTGTTCGTCGTCGACGAACTGCTTCGGGAAGATTAGCGCGCTCTCGTCGGTTTCGGTTGCTACTTGCGGTTCAGGCTCTGCGATGCTCTCGTCGACCACGGCGGGCGTGTCCGTGCCGAAATGAACCATGGGAAAATGCTGCGGAGCCGGCTCAGCACCACCGGCTACCTGCTTCAGCTCACGGAGAGCCGTGCGCGCCTCGTGCACGCGGGTAGCAAGGAGAGAGGGCGGAGAAGGCCTTAAGCCCGCGTACTGTGCCCGAAGGCCAATGTTGATGTCTTCCGCGAAGGTGAAGGGCTCTTCGTCGTGACGAACAACAGGCTGATCATGCTGTCCACAAAGTCGAGCGAAGGTGGCGTCGTCCTGAGCGTCGAAGGCGGTCTGGAACGCGGAGACGATCTCGTCGTTCTCGTCGGCAGCCACCAAGTCGCACTCCGCGCATGCCATGTCGTCCGTGGGGCAACTCGCGGTGTCGTGGTAGTGTCCAGGAGGACAACGCGCGCACTCAGGGACGAAGGCGGAGGAGGCTACGTGGAAGGAGATGTTGTGGGCGGAGTTCTTCTTGTAGTGTTGCTGACTCCAATTCCCGTCGGTCTTGAGCGGGCTCGCGGCGAAGCGGAAGCTCTTCCGCGCGCCATAGCCCCCAACACGATTGCTCCGCCCATGGAACTTCCCATCGTTCCTCCTGTTGCGTTCATCCCGCCAACGTGAGGGCGGAAAGGAGACACCCCGCTTACCGTCAGGCTGCTGGCGGTGGCGGTGAGAGTCAGTGATGCCTATTCTACGAAAGGTGGGTTTACACACCGTAAGGACCCCTTACGGTGGGTTACCCAACCCTAAGTAAAACGATTATTTCAGCCCCTAAACTGACCCCCTGGTCATGTTCATGGTGGCAGGATGACTTTAGACACTCCCAAGAGGCATCCGCGAAGAATTATATCGGATGTATCCGGGTTTGTTAACCTGAAAACCCAAACCCAAACCGGCAAACCAATTATCGCATATACATCGTGTCATATAGCGTAATAAACCGTCATACCACCCTCACTTCGCGTGACATTTTGAGGGTCAAGATGGCCTCGAATGAAAATTTTGACAAGACACTGCAGAAAGAGCAGCTCGAGAACTTGACAACATAGGTCTCCAAATTTCCAAAGGGCCATCGAGGAAGGCCACATATCTACCAATATACAAAATTATGTGGTAACCCACCGTAAGCATATATGATCGGAACCCGCTACACCCCCCCACTTCGCGAGCGCATTACACACATGGGGCACATCGCATCCATCCATAGTATGTTCCTCGGCTTTCATTCAACTCATAAACTGTCTGAAAATCGATAGGTTTGGCACCGTAGACCTCATAACACCACCACTAGAGGCCGCCGAAAATTCCTCTTACGGCGGGTTAACCCACCGTAAGATTAGTAGAATAGGCAGTGAATCCAGAGAGAGGCTCGTCGTCCTTCGCGATCGAGTCCTTTAGCGTCACGAGGGTAGAGGCGGCGGCCTCCAATTGCCTCTCGAACTCCATGATGAGGCTCTTCACGTCAACCCCACCAGAGTAAAGCATAGTCGGGGAAGTCGGAGGTGACGTCTTAGGCTGCTTCGCGCGGCCAACACCGTTCTCGCTCTCCCAAATCTCGAGGATGTGGGCGTAGATGTCCTCGAGGTCGACTTTGGCCAAGTCCACGTCGAGTCGAAGCGGCGTGGTGACCTTGTCGTACATGATGGGGTCGAGGGACGCGAGCAGCTGCTTCTTGGCCATCATGTCGTCGAGCGGACCAGAGGGCGAGTTGCGGATAGCCGTTAGGCAGGCGTCGAAGTCTTGGATTAACGGATCGGGGTCGAGCTTGGAGTCGAAGTAGATGGCACACAACTCCTCGTAGTTCCCAAGGGGTCGAAGAACTCGAGGAAGCAGCCTCTTCGTGATCTCAAGTAAAGCTCGCTTCCCATCTCGCGGTGAAGCACGTCCAGAAGCGTCCACCCAACGTCTTGCGGGTGAGTGAGGCCTCGTCAAAGATGTTAACGTCGTGAAGAGGATGGCGTTGTAGACGTTGTTGACCTCCTTGGTGGCGTCCGCCAAGTCGAAGAGGGTGTCGTTGGCGGTGTCCTTCAGCTCAAATGCCGACTGCAAAGATGTCACCAACGACGTCCACAAAACATTGCGGTCCGACTCGTCACCTCGGAATGACGCCTCCTTGGAGCCAAGAGCGTCTCGAGATGTTCTTTTGATCAAATCCACGTCCCATGATGAATTTTGAACGGCCACGGCACGTGTCCGCTCAGGGGCCGTCAAATTAGCCGCTGGAGATGCAGGTGTCGGCCGATAGCGCATCCCAACGTCTCGGGAAAAAATTGTGTCTAGCCGAATCCGGTTGTGAGCCCCCATGGGAGGCGTAGCTTGCGAAGAAATACTCGTGATAAAAATCCTATAGGTGGGTACGTCGGGGTAAGGTGGCGATGGCGCGGAGAGGAGGAACTCGCGGAAATGGTGATGGCAAAAGCAGTTAAAACGTCCGTAACTGTGAAATCCCAATTGTAGAAATGCGGAAGTCAAAGAACACGTCGCGCAAGAAGTCCGCGACAAGGAGTGATCAATTCCAGTCAAAACGAAAATCCCGTGGACATCCAGAAAATCACGTAGGGTACGCTGCAGCGATAAACACAATTACTCCGTAACGACGCGTGCCTCAACCGCGAGTCCTCATAGCGCAACCATCAAATGGGACCCCCAACGCCCCACCAAGCGGAGGCGTTTAGCCAATCATGCTACCAAAAGTAGTGGAAGGTGCCTGGCGCACCATAACCTGTGAGATATATAGCTACGGGTATATATCGGGTTATAGTCAGAATGCTTTCACTTCCGGTGTTTGCATAAGTTAGAATAAACATAAGATAGTCTCGGCTTTATGCCGGAAACCCTAAACCTGTGACACCCGTACTGTACGGAGTACTAGTACAGATAACAGGAAGTGACACACGGTGTGTCACATCCAGCATCTTGCTCCCCAGTGGCCACCACTGGTTCTCCCTCAAACTCCTGAGTTGTGGGCCAACCAAATTTGAACGCAATGTCGATATATTGGGCCTGGTCCTCGGCCCAGAGCATACCTTCCTCGATCGCAGCTTTTGCTTTCTTCACTTTCGCCAGGTGCTCTTCAGTAATTGACTTAGGGGCCTCGAGCCCCTCTAGCTGTTGCTTCACAGTAAAAAATACGTCATCGGCCTTGTCCACCTGCTCGAACTGGCGCTTGCAAGATAAATCCTCGGACTTCGATCCTCCCTGATTCGAGTGAACACGAAAACCGCCCGCGGTCCACGAGACTGGGCGCAGAAGCTTTCGCTTCGCAGGGACCTTAGCGACTGACTGCAAGATCGCCGTCGCAGTACCACTCGCTGCCCTGTTACGTTGCTCCTGCACCAACGTTGCCAAATGGGATTGCAGATTTTTCTCAGCTTCGGAGTAACTGGGAGCGATATCATCTAATTTCGCTTTGTATGCCGCGTACTCGGCTGAAGCCTTTACGCGCGCAATTTTCTGTTCTAACTCTGCGTCAGAAAACTCATCCATAGTTACTGAAAAATTCACCGAATATATACACTGAAAAATTCTCATTGTAACTCTGTCAAAAAATAATACCCTTCCCGAAATCAGATCAACTATCGGAGCAGAACTCTACAGAGCTCCAAACCTTATACTGCTCAGACCTGGGACCTACGGTCCTGGGTCCTACGGTCTGGTCTGTCACATAACCAGAGTTATGTGACACAGCACCGCTCGCTCCACTCGCTGCCCTGTGACACATAACATCCAGTTATATACCTTTATATCTTCACGTTCAGTGGAGTCTCGAGAGTATCCTAAATCATTTTCACTTCACCTCTCCGCTCTCGCTCTGTGTGTGTCCTCTCCAGAAAAGTTTGGTGTCTTCTCTTCGTCTTGTGACTCGTCACTTCGACTTATATATTTAAAATGTTTAACTTTATGTTGAATTGTTGATTGTTGTGTGCGGAGCTTCGAACTCCATTGCCAATCGTGTTGATGAATAAAATGAAATACAAATATGAATAGGTTTCTTTGTTTCCAAATCCATTCGTGTCACTGCAGGAACTGTCCAGAAGTAGGTTGCAACGATCTGAGTGTGGTTAGTGTTGAATCCAACGGCTAGAATACGCTAATATTTCAAAGATTCCCCACCAGTGAAACGCAGCTCAAACTGGTGAAAGAGGTGAATTTGCAAGAACACACACAGTGAAGCACTACAAACAGGTAGTGCGGGCATGAGGGCGGTCGGGAGCTCCCATGGGGTCCAGGCCACCACGTTCACCGTGGCAGCGACCGGCATCATTGTAAAAGGCGCTAGTCAGTGCCTTCGCTTTGCCTGAGTTGTTGTAGGTTCGCTGGATCGCGAGCCCACAACTAACCAGGGTCAGCTCGGCGTGTTTCTTGACCTTCTCATCCGTGTAGTCCTCGTGCACCTGCCTGTAGGCAGTAGGACAGGTGCGACGCAGGAGCAGACGGATAGAATCATCCCTCGAGATAGCGAGGCGACTGTGTTGTCCCAAGTCCGTCGCAGCCCCACTGATAGCCTCAGTGAAAGCTTTAATGAAATCCTTGGGGTCGACACCAGCCGTGAGCTCTACTTTCCGAGTGAAGACGAAATCCGTTTGTGAGAAGTCTTCCAACCAAGTCTGGCATCACGTCCCTGACTAAGGCAGTTAATATAACTTTGCCATCGTCAGGGAAGTAACGGTGTGCTTCCCGAACTGAAGCGAGCGTTGGGCCACCACAGAGATACTCCAACAACTCTTTCAAGAATTTGTTAGCGTTGGGCATCACTGTTGCCGTCGCGTCGTCCAGCCGGAAAGCATGGGCGTAAAGGGGGTTGAAGCGCGTGAGGCGCGAGGTCAGCTCTTCAACGAGGGAGTCAAGTAGTGAACGAGCATTAGACTCGTCACCACAAAATCTCCACTCGTCGATCGCGTCCCCTTTGCCACACAACTTCGATTTAATCCCCTTTACGAGGGCTTCGATCCGCAGCTGATCGTCTAGGAAATTTCCAGCGTCAACATCAAATGCCTATTCTAAAAATATTACGGTGGGTATACCCACCGTAATGCGAAACATTGCATGCTTGTACCGACCGCGCAAGTAGGCTGCGGGGGTCAAACCTATGAATTTTCTGTGTCCCAAGAGGTTGATTAAAGGCTGGAAAACTTAATTTGCACGACTCCGATAAGTTTTGGCCACATGCCACACCCTTGAAGTTGGAGAAATTACGGTGGGTAGGAATTATCCCTTACGGTGGGTATACACGATTAACGTTATTTGTAGACTCCTGGAGCTAGGTATAATAAAAGAATCACTCACCTTTAAGAAAACCCGGCGATAAGAAACCAGCCAGCTTTGGGGGGAGGGGGGTACCGAAGTTGTCGAGAAAAGCTGGCTGGTTTTTTGAGCTATGGAATCCTCGAAAATAAGAAATATGGGTGCTGGCGCCGCAGGCGGAAATTTTGAAAATGTCGCCTTTTTAAGTGTTTATCATTGGACTTTTAAGAGAATTGCTGGCTGATTGAAAGAAAATACTTGCTAATTCTTACCGATTCCATAGGACGCTGGCGCTGGCGGGGGGGGGTACGCAAGATGGTGGAATTAGCTGGCTGACCCCAAATCTCCGGTTTTCTTAAAGGTGAGTGATTACTGTATCGAGATACTTATTTTTTCGTTATTTACTTTGATTTTGGTATATGACCGACGTACCTTGGGGTACACATGAGCTGCCGCCTCGCGGACCTCCACATATCGCACGTTCAAAATCAGGTAGCATGCACAACAAAAAGATAATATCCACACTGCTGTATTACAGGTGCACCACCGTTATTTCCTAAACTACGGCGCTGCATTCCTTGGCGATTACCTCGAGGCCGGGCTCTCTCAACTGGGTCCTGGTTCTCGACTGAGACTAAAGCTCGACTCGCGGGGTTTGTAGAAGGAGCGGTCACGTCAGAGGAGGGCGTTTGGGGCGGATCCCCCACCAAATATTCAAGAACAAAGCCTCGCCCTTCTCAGGGTTATCTCCATCCAATTCGAACGTGATCCCGTATCGCTTTCCCGAGGGCTTCGCCGCGTCATATGACGTCACCACCGTTTCGAGAGGGTGCTGTAAGGGGTCCTCGCAAATATCTTAAAATTTTTGAATAGCACATTCCCTTCCACAAGCCCCGGCGGGCACGAGCAGCGTGCGACCTACCAAAAGCTCATTGAAGCTCATTGTTTTCAGGTTTTCTGAGTTTGGGTTTCACTTTTTCTCACCGATAAGCCATTTCTGGCGCATGTGGAGGCTCCATAGAGGTTCATTGGAGTGTCTAGAACAAGTTGGCCACTGGTGACATGCCGTGATTCGCAGCCAATCAGCGGGAATTATTAATACCCTTCGGGTGGGTATACCCACCGTAAGCACCTCTTACGGTGGGTATACCCACCCTTCGTAGAATAGGCACAAACTTCTTTTCAGCTGGCGATTGAGACGAAGCCGCGGTAACCGGTGTTGCGACCAATTGGTCAAACTGCAGTTGCCTTTTCGAGGCACCTGCTGGATGTGCCCTCAGCCGCGCTGGAGCAATGAGTTGGTACGGCGTTGACGCCATGCCGGAGATTTCCAACAGTTATAGGTCAACGCGTGGGTTAGTAAAAACCAAAATTCAAAATGTAGGCTAATCAAAGATGTAAAAAAATACACGGTATAGATCTCGCGAAGAGAAAACAATTTTATACTCAACAAAGTGATAGAAAATAAGGGCAAGGGGTTCAAATTCAGGTCCGAAATTCAGAAATTTACAGTCATGGGGTTAAGTAGGGTGAGAGAGGGCCGGCGATCGTGTCGTGAGGCTTGATTTGACGCGCGTGCTGCTTCGGAGACTGCGGGTAGCTAATCCGGCCCATCTAAGTCCTAGGGAATTGTGCTCACGACGGAAAAACTTGCCTCTCACTCACTCTACTTTACCCCGTGACTAGTGCAATCTAGAACTTCATCTCCTGATTCTCGGCCCCACGCCCTTATAAAGGCGTTTAGCCAGCCATAATTGGCGGTAATCTAATAACCACCTAAGGCCGGTGGTGGGCACAAACCTGCAAGAACACACACAGTGAAGCACTACAAACATGTATGCAACTCTCGCATATGTCAACCGTGAAAACTGTGAAGCTATACACAAGATAATACGAAGTGATATAGCTTCCGCTGAAATGAATGTGATGACAGCCCCTAGGAAGTCAGGTGTGGAAATGACAGATGCTAGAATGAAGTGTCTGACTACCGAAGTCGATATCGGAGATGGCGCTGATGACAGTGAAGTAGTCATAGTAGTCGAGCGGTATCGGTGATGACACAGATGACTATGACACTGTCGGCGTGCCAAATCCAGCAGAATTGTATGTTTCTGTTTGTATTATCAATTATGTAATCGTAGCCTCTACAAACGGACTTCTGAAATAATCACCCAAACGCGGCTATTTTTCCGCAATGGGCCATGACCAAGGTACGGTGTCGGTTTTGTCGATATTCCGATATATCGATATATCGATATATCGGTATCGATCGATACCCATTTCTCGCGTATCGGAAAAATCGGTATTGATTGATCAATGCCTTCAAAATATCGTAATCGATTGATACTGGGTCTTGAAAATCGAAATCGATCGACTACAATCCCGATTTTGCCCAAAATCGATATTACAGTCAGATTTGCATCCGATATATCGGTATATGGAACTATGGATCTCCCATGGTGCCAAAACAGAGCTACCATTGGTTGTTTCACTTGTTCAGCGCCATGCACGCGGCCAACGCGGAATCGCGGATCGATGCCTCCAACGCCACGGGCATTTGAGGTGCTTTATGGGTGATTTCGCGAGATGGCAGATACATTCCTCGGTGATACCGATCCAATATGGGCGCACGACGTGGTAAGGGCGCTAAGAGGCAAAGTAGCTCGGGCATAACCCTATTAGCTCCGGCAAAGGCCTGGTAAAAAGGACACATCAAAACCCCTTTGACCCAGCAGGCAGTGATGATACTGAGTCGTTTGTTCGTGCCATTAACCCCTCTTCCGGTAAGTCGATGTTGCCATTATGGTGTTGCCCGCCTTTTTTGAATAACTCTCGTGTCCGTGGTCCAATTCGAACTTTAAAGATACCGCCGGAAACGTCTTGGCGAGGCGCATCGAGCTGCACCGTGCATAATATATTGTTGTAAACATGCACAAAGCGTTTCGGTGTCAAGTTACAAATTGCGATTGTTACATATGCTCAACATATTCCCAACTATAAACCCTAATATTGACCCTAATGTCGGCTCCATAAACCCTATAAAGTTCATAGTCTAGGTCCACGGTCAAAACGAGGGTTGTTACATAATTAGGGCTTGTATAGCTTAAATGTAACGAACTTGTATGTGTCGGTTTTCATTTAACTTAGAATTTTATGCAAAATGTTGCTTCTTCACAATTTCCATACACATGTTTAAATGCGCCTTGATGCGACGTTTTCAGATCTGTTTTCAAAATTGTGATCGGAGGTCAAATGCCTTAACAAATAAAAATTAAGTACAGGATTTTCGATGCTTCGTTTTCGAAGCACATACCGGAAGAGGGGTTAAAGCTGAGCGCCTTTGTGGCGCAATTCCGCAATGGTTGATAGGATGGGATGGATTCTCCGATAAAGAGGACACGTAATAGTTAAGTAGAGTATTTAAAGTTGCTTGTTCCTTGTTGTGTAATGACTGCTCAGAAGTGAAAAGTATCGGAATAATCGATATTTATCGGAATATCGGTTCCAAAATAGGGATATCAGAATCGATCGATAACCTGTGTAAAAATATCGGAATCGATTGATACGTTGAGTCACAATATCGGAATTGATTGATTGGAAATTAAAATATTTTAAATCGATATCATTCGATCACCAATTTTCACATATCGGAATCCATCGATAGCTTGTTTTCCAACCGATACCGTACCTTGGCCATGACATCGCGATGACGGCTCAGAATCGCCGAAAATGACAGAATCATGATTTCAGCGATTCGGAGCGGCCGATCAGAATTATTTTCCCCGTTGAGAACTCTCGCAGTTTTCATTTTGGTTTTCCGTCGCTGAGCGAAAAGGGCTGGCAGCCCTTAGTTGACTTGATGTATATGAGCTATCTGCGTGATATTGAGCACGCATATGGTTCGTATATTATTACCTAGACTGTCAGTAACCTGAGGGTACCAACAATCTTCGGATCGAGTAAGTAAATCTCGACATTTTAGGATGCCTACGAGCTCGTCACTTTGCGCTAAGTTCCAACTTTACAAGTAAAAGTGATTACCGGGTGATTACCGCTTGTAGCTTTTGATTGACGTGATGGAAGACGTAATATATAATATGTATATTAGTCAAGCCAAACAGCGGGAACAGTCAGACGCTGAAGAGACGAAGGCTAAGATGAGATAATAGAATACAGTGAGTGTCTTATTATCAGCGCCAACTGTGGAATGCTGACTGCCTACGTGGCACCTCGGGGCGAGGGGTGAAACAGGAGAGGCTGCTCAATCAACCCCACCTTACAGGGGGGTGAAAGTCAGTGTCCCCATGACACCACCTCATCCCGAAGGTATGAGGTGCCACATGCCAGGCTCCTAATTCACAAACAGAGCAAACCCTAACTGAATACATCACAAGATTCAAGGGGCCTTTTTCAGCCCAGCTAGTGTGGCATCCGCCTGCGCTAATCTTGCGTGCTCTAGGGGCTTACGCCCATGTGTGTGCCGTGGGGATTAGCTACTCCCACGGGGTAGGCTGCTCAAATTACTGAGCAGGCTAAAGTGTTGGCGGCGGCGGTGCCCTCAATGATGTGAAGGTCAAGCACCAGCCCATTGTCGTGGATCAACCGATGCCCAAACGAGGCCAAAGCCTACAACGGCGCGGCACCACCAGAGCGGATGAGCCGAAGTAGGGCGGGCGAGAAGGGCGAAGGTGGAAAATGCGGTGAGTGCGCGCAACGAACGCGCTGCACACAGTAAAGGCGATGATCGAGGAATCGGAATGGGAGTGGGCGGTGGTGATAACACCACCGCACACCACCACATGACGGCCAAGGGATGCGTCGGGTGAGAGCGGAGAATGCGGAGAGGCGAGGTCGTAGGAGTCAAAGTCCTTGTTGTCGACCAAGTCGAAAATGTTGGAGTCGAGGTTGGTGCTTGGCGAACAAGCACCACCAGACACCACCAGGACGTAGCCAGGGGTAAGATGTTGTCGATGTAGTCGTAAAGATACCAACGCTGGACGTATAGCGGCCATACGCACACGCTGGAGTGAGGCGGCCATGGCCATAGACTGCAGACTGCAGAATCTGCAAACCCAACGATAGGGTCCCCAAGCGAAAAAATAACTTTTCGTAAAATTGACAATTTCCAGTGATGAAAAAGCCAAATTAGGGTAGATTTTCGCAAGGAAAACGCCGGTCGCGTCAAATATGTCGTGCGATAAGCCAATTTTCCTGCAGAAGGAGTGCTGCTGGCCAGAGAGTACCAAAGAGTAACGCGGCCGCCAAAAGTCCGGCGAAGAAAGCGGGAAAAGCGGAAAAAGTGGAACGCAAATCGCGTCAAGAAAGCGGAGAAAGCGGTTAGGTTAAAGCGGCGCCGTAAGCGGCGAAAGCGGTGTTAAAAGCGGACGTCCAGAAATCGTTGAACTAAAGCGGATAGCAAAGCGGTCGTAAAGTGGAATCTTAAAGCGGATAAAATCGCGGGGCGCGAAGTGATCTTGCTAACGAATCTTTAAACAGGGAAGCATAGTGAGGGTCCATAACCTGATGGAAGACGTAATATATAATATATATATTAGTCAAGCCAAACAGCGGGAACAGTCAGACGCTGAAGAGACGAAGGCTAAGATGAGATAATAGAATACAGTGAGTGTTTTATTATCAGCGCCAACTGTGGAATGCTGACTGCCTACGTGGCACCTCGGGGCGAGGGGTGAAACAGAAGAGGCTGCTCAATCAACCCCACCTTACAGGGGGGGTGAAAATCAGTGTCCCCATGATGGCGTCGATCTAGATAAAAAGGGGAACAGAATATTGATGCCGAGACTCTTGCGCATCCGCTGCGCACATCCGATATACCCCCGCACCACGGGAGGTATAGCGGATCGTGCTCGATTGAGCGCTCCGAGGTTTGAGCTCGCGTAATAGGTGCAGAGGAGGGGGGACGTCACTCTGTTGACTAGAACCCAAGTGAAGATGGCCAGTCAACTAGACTGGGGCCTG
>LGRX02002148.1:29520-51604 GCA_001247695.2 Cymbomonas tetramitiformis
ACAGAGCATGGGCAGACCGAGCACAGAGCACAGAACACAGAGAACATAGCTTGGACAGTTGAAGCACAGAGCTCAGGGCACAGAGCATAGAGTCACAAGTCCAGAGGCTCGCCCTGGTTCAGGCTTCGCCCCCAGGGCCCGTGGAGTCAGACGCTCGAGGGCCCTCAGCGGCAGCGTCGAGTCCGGTTCAGGAGACGCCCATCTCCCGAGAGGGACATGAGCTGGTAGAGCCGACTTCCGTCGTCACCTGTGACGTCGAGAACCGGGGCGTTCAAAGCCCTCCGGAGGAGTCACGCGCGGGCGTGACATCGCTTCCGCCGCACTCATGGGACTTTGTTTCCCTTCCTATACAAGTCTGCGACGCCCTCCGGAAACACGTGGTCGGGTATGCCAACCCGGGGATCGAAGCCCAGCGCCTGTTTTACGACGCCGCTCGTAGGTATCGCTCCCTTGGTCAGGTCGCCGGGTGCTTGCACCCTACCAGCCAGATCAGGCAATGCCTGAAGGCAAGAGTCTCGGACGAGGACATGGTCCTCGGGGCCCAGGTGATTCACAGTCTCACGACGGCCTTGGCGTCCGTCGCAGAGAGCTGCGCTCGCTGTGGGTGCGGGCACGAGGAGAGCCCGGTGCGTATGTGGGCGTGTCAGGCAAGCGCTAAGAAAGGTGTGGTAGCGTTCCTGAAAAAGGTGTACCTGCCGGTGTGTGGGTTTTGCGCCGCGGACGTGTGGCCCGGTGCTTTCGACCACTTTCCGGCTGTGATGCCACCTCCGCTTGCTACGGCGGTAGACACACCGGAAGACGGGGGGGGGATGGTCCCTCAACTGGAGCACTCGGAGCCAAACGAGCTTTCGGAGATGCCCGGTGCCAGCAGTCATGGTGGTCCTGGAGGCTCGGGGAGCGGTGACCCTGGAGGGCCGGGAGGCCCGGGGAGTCCGGGCGAGGACCCTGGCGGCGATGGCGAGGACGGGGATGGCGACAGCCAGTTCACCTTCTCGTCTTCCTCTCGTTGCAGGGAGCCCCGAAGCCATTACAGTCGTAAGGACGAGCAGCACGCTCTCAAGGAGGCCCTCAGAGCCATGGAGAAGGCAGTGGACAAATACCACACAGAGGTGGAGGGGTCGTCCCACGTCTTTGGTCGGCTCCTCCGATTTGTTCGGCAGATCAGGGAGGTTCGGGAACTGGAGCCGGTGCGCTACGCCATGGGGATGGCGCGTCTGGAGAGCGGGGGTGAGGAGAAGGTGTTGTCGGACCACTCCCTGCTGTCAGAAGTGGCCAGACACTGCTTCGGCGCACTCAGCTCCGAGTACCGCGAGCTTTCTTCGGTGTTGACGGAGGCTCGGGAAGGTAAGAACCTCACCCTGGACGTCATAGTGGTCCCCTTGGCGCAGCTGGTGATGCCCGACAAGGGGGAAATGGCGTCGATCGGTCCGTTCCTGCGTCGCGTGCGTCAAAGTCAGGACAGACAGACTCGCACGGTCCGCGAGTTCTGGGACGGGGTGCACCTTGCTCACGACATCGTGAGCATGCTGGCTGCCCACGAGCTCACCTCTCCGGTGCCGGAAGAGGAGCTGCTGGACATATTCCTTACGGGATTGATACCGGAGATAAGGAGGAAGGTCTTCCTTATAGCCGAGAGGAAAGGCTCTTCGGTCCTGACTCTGAGCCGGACGGCCAGCAAAGGCCGCCACGAACTCCTGACCTGGGCCATAGAGGCTGAGCGGGAGTTGCGGCAGAGCCAGGATAAGACGAGCCGCTCGGTCCAGCTGCTGGCCCACGTAGATGTCACGGAGGAGCTGCTAGCCATGGCGACATCCGCTGGCGCTCCGACACCCACAGGGCAACGACTCGGCTCCCCAGAGTACGAGGGCTGCCGTCTGTGCAAGAGCATGGACCATTATGCCCGCGACTGTCCGCAGGCGAGCCAGCGCCCGAAGGAGTGGGCCAAGTGCCTCCTGGAGGACACCCTGGCGTTGATAGGGGACGAGTCGGTGGAGGAAGCTTTGGCTGCCATCGGATTGGATTTTGTCCAGGAGGACGCTCCCCAGCCCGGGGCGTCCTCCCCGCAGTAAAGGGCGCGGGCCCCGTCACTGCGGGGTCAGGGGGACAAAAGGGCCCCGCGCCGGCGTCCACAGCGATGCAGGTGCTGCATGATAGGTGGAGAAGGTGTGGGAGACACCTTAGTGGCAGCGCCAGGCGCCACCTCAAGAGCCAGAGTCGAGTCGAGAAGTATGAGCAGGAAGGTTTGGACATGCTAGCCGCCACCCGCACGGGAAGCCCAGAGCCTCCTGAGCGGGAACAGGTCGAGCAACGCGTCCAGAGAGAGCAGGCGAACTTCTGGAAGTCCGCCAGAACCCCAGCAACCGCCTCAGTTCCGCGTCCCGAGGAGCCGTGGGAGCTGCTCTGTTGGATCACCGGTGCGGACACCCGGGATAAAAACCGGTCGAGCCACACAGTTGAGCCACGGGCAGTCTACCAACAGCACCTGGAGAACCAGGGGTCGGATGTTGCGAGAGTTCGCGGGCACTGGAAGTTCAGAGCTCAGCGTTTACCCCCCAGAGTTAGGAAAGCCTTTCAGGCCCAGCAGCCAAGTGCTCGCCTGCGTTCCGCCATCAGGGCGCTAGAAAGGTATCTAAAGCTGGAAGAGTCAGAGGTCCGACCGGTCAAGTCCCTTGCGCTTTGGAGGGCAGGTCAAAGGCGGATGAGCCAGAAGCTTGGACCCACGACTAGTAAGCCCCAGTTGAATCGAGAAGAGTTAGATAAGCGCTTGAAGCGGCTCGTCAGAGCAGAACTATCACGCTGGGGAACGGGAGCTTTGTGCCATCCATCATTGCACCACGGTCACCTGGAGACATTATCTGATTTTTACATCATTTAAGCTCATGGGAGACCATAAACCCCTTCAGTGGCTCTTCGCCCCAGCTAGGTGTGTTTGCGAAGGGCATGGGAGCGCGAGAGAATTTGTATGGGATCCCGTCGGCACTGTTAAAACAGCTTTTCCACAACCTGACCCTACATGAAGAGGTGCAGGCGTTCCTGTCTGAACTGCTTGTCAGGGTGGATCTGAGCGAGATGAGCGTTTTAGTCCAGTCAGCTGTTGTTGAGAGTGACCCGCCCGAGTTTGAGCCGGAACCGATAGCGTTAGCGGGAGTACGAGCTGAAGTGACAATCATACCTGAGGGCGGATGGGAATCTGACGCGAGTGGTCTTAGCGATTGAGAGCGTTGGGGAGCGTCGGGAAGAGCGGTGGCTCCAGCCTTGGCGAGACCAGGCGGCAGGTGAGAACCTGGGTAATCCATCCGAGAGAGCAGTGGCTCCAGCCTAGGCGAGACCAGGCGGCAGGTGAGAACCTGGGTAATCCATCCGAGAGAGCAGTGGCTCTAGCCTCGGCACAGCCAGGCAACAGGTGGAAATCTGTATAATCCATTTGAGCAGTGGCTCTAAGCCTCGGTATGACCAGGCGGCAGGTGAGAACCTGGATAATCTATCCAACCGAGCAGTGGCTCTAGCCTCGGTGCGACCAGGCAACAGGTGGAAATCTGTATAATCCATTTCACGAGAGCATTGGCTCCGGACCTGGCACGACCGGGCAGCAGTTGGAGATCTGGGTAAAAGCTCTAGCACTCCGAGGAGGCGGTGAAGGTTTAAAACCTTTCCTCCGGGCCGGCATCCCGAGAACTGTCAGGTAATTGGCAAACCTATTGTCATCCCCTGTAAGTGTACCGTGTTGGAAGGTTTAAAACCTTGAGCGTGGTAATGGATGTGAGACCTCGAGCCTTGGGGGAGCCTGGTAGTGCAGATGGCAGACCGGTGAGAGGCCGACCCTTGTGCTTAAGAGGTTGATCTCCTTATTGCGGTGTGTCTTGGGAAGTGTAATGTCATCCCGGACAACAGGCGGCTGAGACCTGTATAATCATCCTGAGCAACAGTAGAAGATCTGTATAAAAACTTTACTGGTCCGACGTGGTCAGCGTGGACGTGACCTTCCCTAAGGGGGGGGGAGTTGTGCTAGGAGGCAAGCACAAGAGCAAGAAAAACGGCTAAGTATAAAACGCAAGAGTACTCAGTACGGAGTACAGTAGGACCGATCAGAATGATGTTGATGTGAGGTGCCTAGCCTGTTGTACGGAGTACTCAGTACAGTTGAGTTATGGAAAGAGTTCCTGAATGTATAAGAACTCTAAGTGTAACCCGTTTCGGGGATGAGAACTGAACTGAAAAGTATAACATAAAAGTAAAGAGCCGTAACCGCTGTATATTGTGTATTGAAAGCATGCACTGAAAGCAAAAGCATAACTATATAGATTTACGAAACCGAAGTCTTATAGTTGACCAAGCGTAATCATACCTCGTGCGGTCGTTTAATAAGTGTAGATAGAATAAGTCCGAAACCGTAAAGAAGAGAAGAAGCAAGAGTGTAGACTCCTACAATTCATGTGTGTGCATATACTGTATGTCGCGCGTCCATTTTCTCGTTGCGAGTGACGAGTATTGATGATGCTCATTTTTTATATGCGCGCCTTGTTCCTGCATATTGTAAAATGATGCGCTCTCTGCGCATCTGTACAATTCATCAACAGAACACGTGTGCGATATGTGTATGAACACACCTCGTCGTTTTGGTCTTTTGCTGATATACTGCGTATATGCAATCGAGCGCATGACGTTCGCTATTTCGCTGCGCGCTTTATAATCCGCTGCTGCGATTGCTGTTATTATTATTATCGCTGCAATTATTGTCGCTGATGCGATTGCTGTTATGCGATATATGCGAACTTCGTTGCGCTGTTATACAGTATATCAGAACACGTTTATGCTGCACACACTCGAGTCTGTTCTCGGATTTGGACGTATTTTAGAATACCACTGTCACGGCACGGCTATTATAGAACAGTAATAGCGACGTGCAAGTATTTGGTGGGTGCATGAGTGCAGCAGTATGTTGACCAGAAGTGTTTGCGTGAGCTCAATGCTCCTCATATACTCTAGCGCTCTCACGCATCGTATGCGTTACCACCATCGAGTTGTGAACTCGAGAGCACTAGGTGAGCTTGACGCATCGGCCAGACAATATAGCCTTTGATGCTCGCATGCTGTTCAATGCATGCTTGAAGCGAAGACGCGTCTCTTCAGAACGATTCAGTTCTTCAAGACTTGTCTTGCTTCGCCATGTCGATGCCATATGCTTGGCCTCTCGATGACATATGTCACGCACCTTAGGTACATGACAGACATACTGTATGTACATGTCATAGTCGACCGTACTGACTATACTTGACGACTGTATGTCATTTATTATGACACATGACATGACATATCAGGTATGACATGTATGACACGTATGACTTGTGTGACACATATGTCATCGGTCATATCCCTGACACTCGCTGCCAACATCCACTGCTCATAATTTTCTCAACATTTCTCCGCCGCGGGTGGAACGATGCTGTGACTGCTGTGTTATGTGCAGGGATTGCGGAAATGTTTGGCTGTTTGTATTTTCCAATTCGTTTATTGCATATATGCGAACTCACGGTATTCGGTTTGCGCTTGTGTCGCAGATTTTCCGATCGCGAGGAGGGACGCACCTTTTTTAGATGTGGAAGTCTAGGGCAACCTAGTTTGGGATGATACCCAACCACATCGGACTCACTTTGTTTTCATATTTAATCTACTCACCTTGGACATGCATACGCAAACTTTGAGGAGCATCGAGGTGGGATAAGTCTTAGACTGATTTATCTTTTTGGGTTTATGGCGCCATCGCGACCTCTTGGGGTGTGGAAGTCAAGGTTGAGCATGCCAACCTTGCTTGGGTTCGAACCCAACTACAGCGAAGTCCTCTGTGTTAGCGCACGAAACTTTGCAGTAATTTTGCTGAGAGTAATATTGGTTCACCCTCTTGCGCGCAAGGATTGTCATCAAGTATGCACGAGAAGGTCACTTCATGACAAAGAGCTTTTTTGGGTTTGGGTTTTCATGTACCCAAACCAACAAATGCCAAACAGTCAAGGTCTTCCCGTGCTTCCTAGCAAATGAAACTACGCTGATATGTTGCCACGTTATATAATATCTTTAACCCCTAAACTGGTGTAAATATTTCGGCCCTTTTTGGGTACTTTCGCCCTTTGCCACTTTTAAATGGCATCGGTTGTATTCAAGTGCTAGCTAAATCAACCGTCCGTTAGGTATCGATTGCCCCAACATTTTGATAGGTTATACGTCCATTTTGACGCATTATATCCACTAATATATCCAAATGTGTGTCATAATTTTGGGGTTTTGCGAACACAAACTTTTGCAAACCCATTGATTAAAAACGGTATGGCCAGCCCACACCGCACGGAACACCCTCAAAGCATCGGCTTTGATCATAGCTTCAATTCGACATGCTGCTTGAAGCATGGATATCACGTCTATATATCGGTTTATACGTTTATTGTGCGAAAAAACAACAAAAAAACAGGGAAAACACCATATTTTCAATGTTTTCCATACTTAAGCGCAATTTTCAACATTTTGGTGTTTTAAACGAGTATATTGGATATATGTGGTGTACCAATGATGAATGATCACTTAGGTGGTGTCAAATATCATCCGGAATGCATGTCAGGTTCATAGGAGCATCTACAAAGACGAATATTCAAATTTCACCTCGATTTCATACTTTTCACACATCGCTTTCCACACTTTTGGGACATTTTTTGTGTATCAAAATCATACTATGTGAGATATATAACATGGATATACCTAAGACGCAAGTACTTTACCTTCAAGGATACAAGGGTGTGCAAGGCCCCAGACAGCCTAAGACCAATTATACAACGAGCAACATCGTTGACACCAAAAAACTGAAAAAAACATAGGGCAATTTTGGGTCAGATCTGACCCAGAAATCTGTTTAGGGGTTAAGTTCCCTGAAGCACAAGGACTGAGATACATTGTGTGCGAAACGAACAGTTTATTTCCTTGGCAGATTTATTGGGTTTGGGCTCGAATGTACCCAAACCCAATATATTCCAAACAGCCAAGGGCTTCCCGTGCGTTCTGGCGCACGAGACTTTCCACAAATATTGTCGAGATATATATTTTTAAGTTCCTGAAGCTTAAGGACTGAGATACATTGTGCGCGAAACGAACAGTTTATTTCTTTGGCAGAATCATTGGGTTTGGGCTCGAATGGACTCAAACCCAATACATGCCAAACAGCCAAGGGCTTCTCGTGCGTTCTAGCGCACGAGACTTTCCACAAATATTGTCGAGAGAGAGAGAGATATCTTTAAGTTCCCTGAAGCTCAAGGACTGAGATACATTGTGCGCGAAACGAACAGTTTATTTCTTTCGCAAATTTATTGGGTTTGGGCTCGAATGGACCCAAACCCAATACATGCCAAACAGCCGAGGGCTTCCCGTGCGTTCTAGCGCACGAGACTTTCCACAAATATTTCCAAGATATACATTTTTAGTTCCCTGAAGCACAAGGACTGAGACTTCGATGTGGTTGGGTTCGAACCCAAGCAAGGTTGGCATGCTCAACCTTGACTTCCACACCCCAAGAGGTCGCGATGGCGCCATAAACCCAAAAAGATAAATCAGTCTAAGACTTATCCCAACTCGATGCTCCTCCTCAAAGTTTGTATGCATATGCAAGGTGAGTAGATTAAATATGAAAACAAAGTGAGTCCGATGTGGTTGCGTATCATCCCAAGCTAGGTTAGTGAATATACCCCAACCGAGCCAGACTCGATCAGCTCCGCCAGAGTGTCGTGGACGAGCTCGTTCACAGCCTCGATCACACGTGTGGGGTGCTCGAAGTCGAATGAAGATACGTCTAGACCAGCAGATAAGAACGCGGTCTTCAGGGCCACCACGAGCTTGCCAAGCTTGTCGATGTCCTTCGGGATGGCCTCGAAGCGTTTGTTCTTGTCCCCCAACACAGACATGCGGAGCGCCTTCCCCCATGTACGATGTCGGTTTTCCCTCCTGATGTCCTTGACCAGCTTGCACTGGTCCATATAGTGTGCCCGGTCCGCCTTGACCGTCTCATCGTCGTCCTCGTGCGGGTCAGGCGGCGGAAACACCGGTGGCGTCTGCGGAGTAGAAGCATTCCGCACTGAATCCTGGAGGCGTATTACTGCCTCCAAATCACTCTCCTTAAGAAGTCTGCGCTTAGCGCGCGTCGGCATTGGTCTAGACGCCATGAATGGCTACTATCCCATATAGTCCTTTGTGGGAGGACCAGATTTGAATGTCCTGGTCCTCCCACAAGGACCTATTTTCAAATAATTTAATTGGGCATGCCAATCAAAATTGGAGGTGCGTCCAATGAAAGGTGGTCTATGCATGGTCTATACTTAGTTAGAAGATGCCTGGTTTGGCCTGGATCCGCCTCATATATCCACATGAACGATTGCATTTGTATATGCATCCCTCGGATTTTCCAACTCGGAATTTTTCTAATGTTAAAAATCACTCAAAATAATGCCGTATCTTCAATATTTTTTGTTGATAGTATATGGAGGCTGGGCATGCGTCCAAGGATTCAGTAACACCGTAGCATTGTGTACAATCATGTTTACAGCAAACCACAAATTGATAACCTCATAGTGGGCATATATTTGCGCCCAACTCGACATGTCCTATCATTTTTGATCGAATATCAGAAAATCTAAAGGTTAATTGTGGCTCCGATGTGATGTCGTGGATGCTAGATTGAGTGCGTGCATGGCACTTCCACACCACCGTCTCGCTATGGTCGGCATATAGACACAATACTTGAATGTTTGAGCCATCTACATGGCCATAATGTGCACTACTTTGGCGTGTATGCATCGTTGAACCGGGCGAAAGGCAATTTCTTTTTGGAAAATTTAAGGCATTTTCAGTTTTTGACACCCGGTGTTGCTTCAACCGATATTTTGAGGGTCAAGATGACCTCGGATGAAAGTTTTGACAAGACACTGCAGAAAGAGCAGCTCGAGAACTTGACAACATGGGTGCTCAAATTTTCAAAGGACCTTCGAGGAGGCAGTTAGCTTGAGTGATAGCATGGTTCTTGTGGGAGGACCAAGGTCTAGTTCGTGATTTTTGTGAAATCGCATCGCCAATTCACACCCGCTAAGCATGACCCTAAAGTCACTCTAGGGACGAACCAATGCAAAATAATATTCAATTGACTAAAAAATATCATGAAAAAGGCTTGAATATGCTTTAACGGGCAAGCTAGCGACCAATATAACCATTGCGAAGTGGTCCTTATGGGAGGACTAGCAATTTGGATAGTAGCCATGAATGTGAACACCTTAGACAGGTGGTGCTGATGGGCGCCAAGGTGGGGCAATGGGGCGGGAAAAGCGGAAATGCCGGATGTAGCGGGGTATCAACGTGAAGAAATAGAAGATTGCGAAGTTGAAAGGGTAGGCGCCTCCTACAGTGAGATGGCGTCCAGGGTAGCTAATCCGTAACGTAGATCCAACCAGCTGCAGCCCAATCACCAGCAACACAAATCTCACAACGGCAGAGCCGCCTCCAACCGCATCTTAACCGCGCATACCGCCCAAAAGCCCCACAGGCGCCCGAGCGCACCACCTACTCAAACGGCGAAATTAGCCAACCATGCCCTTGAGTAAGGACAATAAAAGCGTGGAACGGGTCCACGACCTAGTGAATATACCCCAACCGCGGATATATTCGGAGTGAGCCTAAATAGGTTGAATGCATTCAGAATATTGAGTGTGATAAAAGATATGATACCAAAACCTATAACCTATGCGAAAGTCCCGAACGGTACCTAACGGCATGTGACGCAACGGTGACACACACGGGCAGCGGTACCCGAGTCAGATCGGACTAAGGGTCTAGTCAGGGGCCTATACCGGGACTCCCGGTCAGGGCTGCCTGGGCTAATCCTAACATAGATTGCCCTAGACTTCCACATCTCACAAAGGTGCGTCCCTCGTCCTCGCCATCGGAAAACGTGCGACACAAGCTGCGCAAACCGAATACCGTGAGTTCGCATATATGCAATAAACGAATTGGAAAATACAAACAGCCAAATATTTCCGCAATCCCTGCACATCACACAGCGATGTGTCAGGGTTATGACCGATGACACATGTGTCATACATGTCATACATGTCATACCTGTCAGACATGTCATACCATGTCATGTCATGTCATGCCGAGTCATGTCATATATTATAATGACAGACAGTCGTCAGTCCGGTCGACTATGACTGAACATGTCATCGAGATGACAAGTCACATCATCTGTCATTTATTCAAGGTAAGACTTGAATGACACATGTCATCGAGAGGCCAGTATGTCGGAATCGAGATGGCGAAGCAAGATGCTATCGTGAAGTACCGAATGGTTCGGAGAAGAAATCATCTTCGCTTCTAGCATGTTCTGAACAAGCATGCGAGTATCATATGGCGAACGCATTATTCGTTCAGCCGATACTAGTCGTTCAACCAATGCCTTGGGTTCACAACCCAATAGCGGTGCCATCTATGAGATGGGAGGCATTCGGTATAGATGAGGTAGCGTTGTGCTCCAGCAGTATCTTCGGACGAAGTCTGCACTCATCACCCGCTCTTACGCTGCACAAGTTGTTACTGTTCAATAACATCTGTGCTATCTTATCATATCATATATATCTAAGGCTCGCTTGTGCGTCCTTAACAGTTGGTATTCGATCGTCAAGGCGAGGACGAGAACTCTAGTGTGAGTGCAGCATAGATATCGAATATTTTGTGTATGCAGGTTGCGGAGCGCGAATAATATCTGGCGTCGCAATCGCACAAATACCGATATACTGTATATACTGACCGCTGCATAAGCGAATATTGTGCGCGAGGATATATCGTCACATACACAATCGCAGATCGTACATCGCAGCTGATCGTCACCTATACAGCGCGAAAAGGTGTGCATGCGGCATACATATGCGCAGCGATCACATTTACGCGCAGATACGATTCGCAGTTGTACGAAATTCGCAATATGAGACGCGGACACAAAAAAAATCATCAGCGGAATCACGATCCGCGCGAAAATTAGCACTCGTATCATGTGCTATACATACTGCGACAAGATGTGTTCATCATCAGCAGCGCGCACCATCGCGATTTTCATGATCGCAATAAATCGCTTACTGTACACGATGATTATTTTGCAGTTTTTTGATGACGATGTCAGTATGCAAAGTGTCATCAACATACCGTCATTATCGATATTTGCAATAATCACTGATGCATCATCTGCGCGCGTCACGATATCCTTTACAGAATATATGTATACTTACTGAGATTATCATGAACGGACGCATGATGACAGTATATTGCAGCATGCCATATAATACTCTGATGTTTGCTGAGATATTATAATCTATTCACTGTCAGATTCGTATACCAACCTGCAATCATGGGTGTGAACTGCATACATGCTGTGTGAATAGCTTACACACACATACACCCCTACCATTTTAGAAAACGTTAGTACGTGCACTAACGATATACTAACGACACACTAACTGTATAAGAGTACGGCGCGTTAGTGTGCTTGTACATACACTAATAGCACGCTAACTGCGTCGTTAAGGTACCGTTAGGGCATGCATTCTGTGCAACATACCTTAACGGTACCTTAACGACACACTAACTCAAACGATTAACGCGTGGTTAGGACATTAACT
This sequence comes from Cymbomonas tetramitiformis, assembly GCA_001247695.2. Taxonomy (NCBI): domain Eukaryota; kingdom Viridiplantae; phylum Chlorophyta; class Pyramimonadophyceae; order Pyramimonadales; family Pyramimonadaceae; genus Cymbomonas; species Cymbomonas tetramitiformis. The sequence continues at coordinate 41,214 of LGRX02002148.1, forward strand.
GACACACTAACCGGCACACTAACGGTACACTAACTCACGGTATATTAACGACACACTAACTGCGAGCATTAACGGATGGTTAGTATACAGATAGTATGTAGTTAGGATATCGTTAATATACCACTAACACTACACTAACAGCACACTAACTTTGAGCATTAACGGATGGTTAGTATACCGATAGTGTGTCGTTAGGATATCGTTAATATACCACTAACACTACACTAACAGCACACTAACCTTGTGCACACTAACGACCGGTTAGTGTGCACATAATCTAGTGTTAGTGTTCAAATAGTGTATCATACATTGTGCTATCCCATTCTAAAAGCATACGCGCGTTCACTTGCTACACACGTACACACTATTGAAGATGTAAACACAAACACGAATGTTGTGTGTGTGCATGATAGATGCACACACACCATACAAGCTTGCATAATTTCATATGTGGCGGGGTGTGTACAAATGTGCATTCATGTTGTTTGTGGCAAAATGATGCTTTCAAGAACACAATTCTTTCGCTAGAATGCGCAAATGCAATATGGGTATACACAAAGTATGCATGACAATGAATAGAAGACAAAATAAGAACGTAGTATCCATCATTCAACTATATTTACACTGCTTTCTAAGCCCTAATATGTTTGCGAGTTGTTGATCACAATTCTCTAAAAGAAAAGTTCAACAAAACGCGCGATCTTGCGAAAAACAGCCTACTCTACTCTGCAAACAAAAGTCAACATATCACTAGTACAACAAGTCTGCGGGATAATCAAACTATTCTACTCTACTCTACTCTACTCTACTCTACTCTACTCTACTCTACTCTACTCTAGAAAGAAAAGAAATCGTTCCAATGTACCTGCGTTTGAAAAACCCAACCCACACAAGGAGTCTCAATAAGTATGATCAAAACGCGTTGAAGGGAAACTGAAGACAGATCATGTAAACAATATGAGAGAACCATACCAATGAAAGAATTCGAAGAGCTCGAATCGCTCGAAGAGCTCAAAGACTAGAAGAACTAAAGATCAGCTTCATTTCTGCGTGCAAAAGCAAAACAAGTTAGCAAGTAACCACAAGAAAATAATAAATTCAGCGGGGTGAGTCGGATTCGAACCAACTTGTCCTAGTCCATTGGACTAGGAACCAAGAAACCAATTTATCTTTTTGACACCCCTACGCACTTGGCTAAAGACCAAGACGCGCAGCAAAACAATCGTGGCTACACATGAAAACATCCTCGCAAGCATAAAGTTACGGTAGAAATAAAAAATACATGAGCGAGAGCGAGTACGCACTTGAAACAAGGTCAAGCACAGCAGCAGCAGCTGCTGCACACGGAAGTGTTTTTTCATTACAGTCGAGTGACACTGCTACAGACTGTTCACTGTCTCAGTGTGTAGACACCGGAGTGTAGAATGCTGTTGAAATAATTCAAAACCAAAAACGGATACAGTACAGTAAGCCTTATAATGATAAGTCCTATAATGATATAAGCCTTATAATGATACCCGACCGAGACCACCAAGTTGGCAAGCCTTATAATGATAATTATCATTATAAGGCTTAGTAAGTCCTATAATGATATATACATATACAACTACAGTACAGTAAGTCTTATAATGATAAGGCCTATAATGATAATTATCATTATAAGGGCCTATAATGATAATTATCATTATAAGGCTTAGTAAGTCCTATAATGATATAAGCCTTATAATGATAATTGACCGAGACCACCGCCATTATCATTATAAGGCTTACTGCACTGTACCTCGTCATGTCATGTCAGTCGGTCGGTGCGGTGTTGACCACTACAGTGACACAGTGACACAGTACTGACTACAGTGGACACCACATCCACTGCCATGCCACTGTCGATCCTCGATGTCGATGTCGTGTGTCACTCGACTGTCTCAGGCGTCATCGTCAGTGTCACTGTGACTTCATATGGCATGGGATGACATTGTATTTTTTGTCGGTGATATACGTCATTTTATTTGATCGTAGCGCAGTTGGACATGACGAGTGGGCAGTCGCCTTGGGGATCCGCCCGCGTGGGTTCGAATCCTGCCGTCGAGTAATTTTTATCTCGCGATTCGAGTTTTTAGAGAATATTCCATTGTTAGTACGCTAACAGGACGCTAACGGCAGGCCTTAGCGCACTGACGTTGCCCTAACTGAACACTAACAGAAGGAATCTTTTAGGGAATATGCCATTGTGCGTTAGTGCATGCCACCTAATGCCTCCTTAACGACGTCAATAGGGCGCCATTTAGTGTCTTGTTGCATGTAATGCGCTAACTCAGCGCTGAACGTAACGCACAATGGCATATTCCCTAAAAGATTCCTTCTGTTAGTGTTCAGTTAGGGCAACGTCAGTGCGCTAAGGCCTGCCGTTAGCGTCCTGTTAGCGTACTAACAATGGAATATTCCCTAAAAGATTCTTTCCGTTAGTGTTAAGTTAGGGCAACATTAGTGCGCTAAGGCATGCCGTTAGCGTCCTGTTAGCGTACTAACAATGGAATATTCCCGAAAAGATCCCTTCTGTTAAACTCACACTAACAACGCAGAATACAGTAAACACTCGATTTTAAGAAAACAGGACTTTTTGGTCAGCCTAGCAACTTTCTTATTTATATAGAGATCTTAAATATGGAGTGTTATGTGTTAAATATTGTGAAGAAATCAAAAAAGCTGGCTACTTTCTTATTGGCGGGGTTTCTTATTACTGAGTGATTACTGTATTGCATAATAGGAGGGCGGGTGGGGTGGGGGGGGCAGAATTGGGATTTGTGCAATGAACAATAAACGTCAAGGTGAACACTTTGCGACTCTTCGTGCACAAGCCTCTCGCCCGGATCCACCTTAATCCACCGAAATCACCGTAGGCCCCGTTTTCGGGATTGCATAGGTCCCGTATGGGTCCGGGCGGTCCGCACCCAGATAGTCATAGGTCCGTCATAGGTCCGCCCGGCCCGTGTAATTTGCACGATTTCTTGACATATATGTGGGTTATCTAAGTTGACAAGTGCACACGCAAGATTTCGCCTAATTAAGTGCTCCATCTAGTACATCGATCCCTTCGAGTTCGAAGCACTCTTATTATCATCAAAGGCATATCAATGCACATATATTATGCATGACTTGATATTTGAATCCCATGAGTCGATTATGTAGCGTTACAGTACTAGACATATATCAAGACAATTTTTGATAAATCTAAAAGTTTATTAAATGAAAATAAATACCGAAATGTTCCAAAATCTTTATAAAACCAAATCCAACCTATTCAACGATCCCACGATGCACATATGCATGACTTATTTATCCATCTAAGGCTTCTCTTCCCGGATAAAAAATACCCAGGCCAAATAGAAAATAATGATTTTTTTTGTGTCAGCACACCTCCAAAAATACTCGGACCCAATGTTGCCTTCTCCCATTTTTGGTGCGCCGCAGGCGAATTTTCACTCGATCTTAACCGACTTTCGCCAGATTTTTGCATAATTATGTTCACCCATCATATCCGGGTCGGTGGAGCATTTCCCCTACCTATGTATCGTCGGGTCTACGGACCAGATTACTCGCCATGCGCCGAGTTTTTACCTCCAGCATTGCTGACGGTTTTAGGCATTATTTTCTACTAGGGATCCAGGTCTTATCCACTCCGTAATTTGCCAAATCTAAAGAGTGCTTATAAATCAGTATATCGTGGGAATAGTAAAATGCATGCCAACATTTCAACGTATTTCCTATTCGATACAATTTCCAATAAGTCCGCCGTAGGCCCGGATCACATCACACCATTGTAAGCTCGACCTGTCCCCGATAAATCCATCTGGACAACAAAACACTCCTAAATCCATAGGCCCACCGTAGGTCCGGGGCTTTCCAGCGGTGGTGTGGCTATACTAGAATTGTCAGGCCCATAGGTCCGGAGGAGAATTGCTCGTAGGTCCGCGATAGGCCCAAGGTCAATTTTCGGGACGCCCGTAGGTCCGGGGCCGGCCCCCAGCGCCTTGACAGCAGCACTGCCCGTCCCACCACTAGCCCGCAGAGCCATTCGTAACCCCGCACCCCACGCACTTGTTTCTCCACCACCACCTTGTCAACCTGTTCCCGAAGGTTTCCGGTTGGGTCATGAATATGAGGGGAGCACAAAGAAGCTTCGAGTATCCGAGTGGGCGGCAACCACGGTGACGACGATATATGACGGGTGAGTCATGCCTTTATCCATATACCTCGTGATATGCATGTCTCTCAAGAAACCAGTGAAACACGTTATTGGTGCCCTATGTCGATACGGTAGTGTACACTTAGTGCGATATTCGGTAACTAACAGTACACTACTAACGTGGCAGCTACTTTACTTAATTAATGCACTATGTTCCAGCTAACTGCGTATCAAAAATGGTGGCGGTATGCCGGCACAGCCGCATTACAAACATTCTGCGGGTGGAGATCGCGGGACGGTTGTACACCTTATTGAAAGTCAACTGGCTGACAAAGCCAACCGAAGAACAAATCAAGGCCTATCGTAGGAGGAACTCGATTCTCGGGCCGGACGATTTGGCTAAGACGGTGTACACCTTCAACCCGCACCGTGACCCAACGGCTTTTGAGAAGAACTCCGAGCATTTCATCTTAGCCAACAAAGTTGAACAGCAGGTCGTCGTTATACGTACCACATCCGTGCATGGAGATCGCGGTCATTCTTGACCCCACGGCTGACTTTTTTGAATGCCTAAAGCCACCACTTGACTACGACGACGACTAGGACGACAATGAGGACTGAACTCATGTTTCGGTCGACGGGATTCTAGGCCGTGGACAGTCCCTCGGCATCTTGCGTCGTGTGGTTTAGTGGAACACCCGGCATGTGCAGTGGTTGCGTAGTTTACGCACGTATACCGTGGTTAGTACACGTTTAACATGTTAGATAATATATGTTTAACACATTAACGTCTGATTGGTCTAGTGTACTAAATGGCATACTAACGACATGCTAACGTAGCACATTCCCAAAGGAGCTCAGCCATATCAGCTTCTTCAAACCGCGTCATACCCCCTTAACCAATGTCCAGTTCGCCATCCAGTCACCTTAGAACATCACTGAAGTGCATTTGGACCCCAGCCATGACTCACTACGCACCACGCCACATGTCCACCAACTCCCACACTTAAGGGGAGTGGGAGTTAGTACGCCGTTAACACGCTAACGTGTGATTGGTCTAGTGTACTAACGACATACTAACGACATGCTAACGTAGCACATTCCCAAAGGAATTTAGCCCCAATATCGGCTTCTTCAAACCGCGTCATACCCCCTTAACCAATGTCCAGTTCGCCATCCAATCGCCTTAGATCATCACTGAAGTGCATTTGGACACCATCCATGACCCACTACGCACCACGCCACGAGTCCACCAACTCCCACACTTAAGGAGAGTGGGAGTTAGTACGCCGTTAACACGCTAACGTGTGATTGGTCTAGTGTACTAACGACATACTAACGACATGCTAACGTAGCACATTCCCAAAGGAATTTAGCCCCAATATCGGCTTCTTCAAACCGCGTCATACCCCCTTAACCAATGTCCAGTTCGCCATCCAATCGCCTTAGAACATCATTGAAGTGCATTTGGACCCCATCCGTGACCCACTACGCACCACGCCACGAGTCCACCAACTCCCACACTTAAGGAGAGTGGGAGTTAGTACGCCGTTAATACGCTAACGTGTGATTGGTATAGTGTACTAACGACATACTAACGACATGCTAACGTAGCACATTCCCAAAGGAATTTAGCCCCAATACCGGCTTCTTCAAACCGCGTCATACCCCCTTAACCAATGTCCAGTTCGCCATCCAATCGCCTTAGATCATCACTGAAGTGCATTTGGACCCCATCCATGACCCACTACGCACAACGCCACGAGTCCACCAACTCCCACACTTAAGAAGAGTGGGAGTTAGTACGCCGTTAACACGCTAACGTGTGATTGGTCTAGTGTACTAACGACATACTAACGACATGCTAACGTAGCACATTCCCAAAGGAATTTAGCCCACATATCGGCTTCTTCAAACAGCGTCATACCCCCTTAACCAATGTCCAGTTCGCCATCCAATCGCCTTAGAACATCATTGAAGTGCATTTGGACCCCATCCGTGACCCACTACGCACCACACCACGAGTCCACCAACTCCCACATTCAATCATACTAACGCACATTGTGTACTAACGCATCGCGTTAGTACGTCGTTAGTACGCGTACTAAAAGTAAGCGGCGTTAGTATGCGCTAGTATGACGTTAAGACACACTAACTCACCGTTAGTGCACGTACTAACGTTTTCTAAAATGGTAGGGCACGCTCAACATGACAGATCATTGAATACTCTGCAGCAACATCATAGTGTGTGCAAAATTCGAGTGTGCGGAGATTATAATACCTGCAGCACCACACACATACACACATATACTTGCAGTATACACCATCATTGAGTATATACTGAGTGCATGCAGCAGATGTGCATTACACCACATGTACATTATTATACTGAGTGACTGCATCACTGTGAATTGTGCATGCATTATTCATACAGCTTGACCACGATAACAGTTGTAATGTACAAACCAGTTTGATCACGATAACAACTGGGACATATAGCATCACATCACAATACATCATACATTGCACAAAGCATACTGCAGTGCATGTAAGCTATATTGGAACCCATGTAAGTGTAAGGTGCCTGAAGGTGATCTTAACACCATAATTAGCTCGACATGCTCTGACGAAGGATTTGGGATGAGCATGTTCGTTCTATGGTGGATCACTGAATGGAATGCTCACCGGAACTACATGTGAAATAAATCAAGCAACTCATTATTGTAAATGAGAGTATGCAGGATTACAATCACCACTAAGCTGATATATATATCATGCTAGATTTATTCAGTACTTGGTATACAGATCATCCTGCATGGTAATTCATCTTGGTATATTGTAATACCAGAAATCACCTGCATACAAGTGTGTATAGTGAACAATTCCACACACACTTACATGTACTCAATCAGCAAGTACATAAACATAAGTCACTGCTTAAACAAGTCACTACCCTTATGCATCACTTATGTATTATTAAATAATCACTGACACTACTACTATGTAGATTGATAATGCACTGACTCGAAAGTGCAATAATCAATAATCATATCAATACATGATACATAGTACCATCCAGTTTGATCACGATAACAACTGGATGTCAAGTGATGGCGATAGATGGGGACAGAATAATCCAACATGCTGTAGGGCTGGATGGAGAAATCTCCAGACCCGAAGGCATCATACAATGCTCAGATAGCAGCTGGTCACTGCTGAGCATTGTCCACACGTCCTACATATCATCGCTGGAGCAAGAACAACAACCACACTGCATTGTGACAATTGATTCAGAAATGATCAGCACAATAAGCATGTACATACTCAGATCAGTACTTACATATTGAACTGACAGAGGTTGTTGTGGACACACACACACACACATTGTGTTGTGTTGAACTGCTTAGATTATTATCAAGCTGTGTCCTGATATATTTGGAATCTAGAGATATCACTTTGATATACTCTTAGTGCACAGCCATATGCCCAAATATATCATAGGTTCTGACCAGTTATCACTTAAGTGGTTAATCCGCTTACAGTTGATACACCTAATTAATCATCAGGAAGTGAACCAACTTCCATGGGTTTCAAATCAGTAAAACCCATATTTATGATCAACCACATATGTTGATCATCAAAGATATTCACTATTATGCCATGAAAATTATCATGTGCAAAAGTGAGATAAGTTGCATTAGTTCTGTAACTTGCAACTTCCACACACATCGAGATATATTACTGAGGAGATATAATCAAATGGCCCAAAAAGGTGGAAAATGGGTAAAAGTCGTTGGCGATAAATTTCAAAACTGAAATTCCGACCGCATTTTATTTTAAATTATGATTTTATACCTATTAAGGTATCAGAAAAACATAATGACCATGGTCATATCTCGTGTAACACCCTAAATATCAGGTGTGTAATATCTAGGGGTATACAGAGTTGCTGTACTAAAATACATAAAAAATAAATACGTTAGATCTGAAAATGAGAATTTCGGTTTCATTTTTTTCGTTATCCTATTTTAATGGCTATTGAAATATATGCTCAAAATAGTACAGCACCTGTAACGCCCTAATACTCCCTAAATTCACGTGTACAGTTACAGGGGTGTAACGTACCTCCTAAAAACCACGTGACACACAGTGAAAAATTAAATGCAGTTTTGCTTAAATATCTTTGCAAAATGTTTATACTGCTTTAATTTAACATATTTTAGGGTTATTGATGGCAAGTAACACCCTAATATCACTGTGGGAGATAAGGGTCACTGTGACGTTACATACCCTAAATGCCACCTATATAATAGGAAACACTTCGTGTTTGGCATATATGTCATGCTGAAATCAGCACAGACATGACAATATTTCGGGCAACAACCCAAGAACTGTAGGGCAACAACCCAAAAACTGCAGGGCTACAACCCAAAGACTGTAGGGCTGCAACCCTAAAACTGTATTAGCTGTTTCCTATAAGGACTGCATGCTATATCATGAGGTATAAAGGCAACTGACAACTGCCTATGTATTCACACTTCCTTGAGGGGTAAAGAAGGTGGATATATATATACATACATCACCTCATTATAATGTACAGATATACTACATGTATATAACATACAGATATACTATATGTATATAACATAGATATATATATTATATATTCAGAGCACATCGCACAGATGCAGTCTCAGACAGCACAACTGAAATCACAGAAGAAGCTGTTGTTGTACAAAGGGAAAGTATATGGACAGAGTACTCATATATTGGTAGATCCAGGAGCTACATCGTCTTTCATCGACAGACAGTTCGCTGCTCAGCTTGGTATAGTACCCACAGATTCCTCATCATTCTCAGTGGGATTGGCTGGAGGAAGCCAACTACCCTGTACATCCTATCTTCCCAATGTTACATTCACGCTGGGTAAGTATAAGGACACAGAGGATTTCTACATCATTGACATGAAACCATTCACTGTCATCCTGGGTCAAGATTGGTTGGAAAGGAGAAATCCACACATTGACTTCCAGTCCAAAAATCTGACGATCACTAGGAAGCACTCATCAGGCTCCAGTGTTCGCACAGTACTATCCAGAGTTGAACAGACTCCAGGCTCAGATGGAAAAATAATTAATATAGAATAAGTTTTCATGATTTTAGAATAACCCGTTTTCATGTTGAATTTAGAATAAGTTTTCTTGATGTCATCCGGCTATGACCGGTGGTCCTTTTCACGACTCGTGTTCAAATAATGTGCACACAGGTCAAACGCTCTCGTTCCCGCTGCCATCATGAGGAAGCCTCCAAAAAGCTTTAAGAAGGTTTGTCTCGCTTGTGATAATGGTGGGCGCCGTTGTAATAGACACTCACGGCGTGTTCTGCTTGAAAAAAAGGCCCCTGTACTTCTTATATATCCTAAACCCTTTGACTTGCCTTTTACCGCTGCACGCGACCGGCAAGCATCTTTGAAACTTCCGAGTTTCAAAGATGCGTTTTGTATTTTGGGTGCACCCTACTTTTACAAAACGGCCGAGCGCTTCCCGTTTGTGCGGGATATTCACATTTATTCCATGGAATATTTCATATGGATTAACACACATAAGCACGAAGGCATCGGCCAAGCATCTTTGAAACTAACGAGTTTCAAAGATGCGTTTTTTGTCATTTGGGTGCGCATACCCAAATAACAAATCAGCCGAGCGCTTCCCGTTGGCGTGGGGTATCCAACGCTTGAATGTTGAATATTCATTGTAATATGAGTTAGCAAGCGAGGTTGTAAAGGCATCGGGACAGAATCTACGAAACTGTCCTATGCCTTTGCCTTTGGGTTTGGGTTCGAAGGTGACACCCAAACCCAAAGATGCCAAACAGCCGAGGGTTTCCCGTGCGTCCTAACGCACGAAACTTGGCACGAATACTACCATGGTACATATATTTAAGTTACCAGAAGCTCAAGGCTTCAAGTTACTTGTGCGCGAAACGCGCAATCTATTTCTAAGGCATATGTTTTGGGTTTGGGTTCGAACGTGACACCCAAACCCAAAGATGCCAAACAGCCGAGGGCTTCCCGTGCGTCCTAGAGCACGAAACTTGTCACGAATACTGCCAAGATACATATATTTAAGTTACCAGAAGCTCAAGGCTTCAAGTTACTTGTGCGCGAAACGCGCAATTTATTTCTAAGGCAGATGTTTTGGGTTTGGGT